>OMLC01038316.1:13111-26689 GCA_900302585.1 Regalecus glesne
CACGTGCACGGGCTCACACAGACACACACACACACACACACACACACACACACACACACACCCACACACACACGCACACACGCATGCACACGCATGCACACGCACACACACACACACAAACACACACACACACACACAGAGCAGGACATGATATACTGGTGTAGCGTAGGTCCCACCCTGAAGCAGAAAGAAGTGGCACACACGCTTCAAGTTCTTTCTGCAAGCAGTGGGGAGAGAAAGCAAGGAGATAGCCAGGCAATGGGAAAGAGAGAGAAGAAAGGGGAATATAAACAGAGAGAAACAAGAGCTAGCGTTGCCTAGTAACGTCTGGACCGAAGTGAGTGCAAAGTGGATGTGCGGCAATGCTGAGGTGGTATATATTATGGTTCAGACTGCCATGTAGGCTACCTTGCTGGAACTACTGCTGAAGAGAAAATGTTGAGCAAGGAAACTAATATATTAAGGCAAGCAAATAACAGTAGAAGTTACAGAACAAAGAGTGAACCAGGAAGAAAGGCAAATCTATTTCACTACAATTCTGGCTGTGCGAGATGCAGGGATTTGCATGAGTGATAATAGTGCTGCAAAACGACTAATAATTTTATAAGGCACCATCAAATACGAAACACTACAGATTCCATCAATATAAATTCCGGTTCAGGATAAATCTTTACATGATGCGAGACAGGAATTCCTCTCCTCAATTCCTGTTTGCTGCAAGACATGCTGAAGAGAGTAGCAGGGAAAGAAGAAATCCTTTTTTTCATGTGTTTATTGCAGATGTACGTACAGCAAATATTTGGCGAGTTTGCTGTGTAGGTTAAGAAATGCAATCACATTGTATCATGGTAGTCCTTGCAGCATATAGAAGCAGCTGTTGATTCACCTCTAGTCAATGCCCTGATAAATATTACAGTAAAATGTGAGAAGTCAATAAGGAAACAAAGAAACTAACAGGTGTTCATACAGTGTACATGTCCGCTAAACAGACTTAATGTCAAACATCATCTTAAAGAAGTGTAGCAGGAGAAAGTAACAATTAAAGAAGGCCTAATTGTGCTCTAGTGTGCAAGCATTGTGAGTAATTATGGACTGAGTGAAACACGTGGGATTGTAGAAGTGTTGAGTGAGTGTTTCTCAGAAATTACAACGATTGTAAGGAGGAAGTTTTCATTTACATACACACTGGTTACATTAAGTGGGCCCATATCAAAGGTGTCATTTTGAGAGTAATATACCATATGTTTTTGCCAATAATTCAAAGATATAGTGGAGAGGAAGCATTCAATTTGTGAGAAATATGTTGAGGGGAAGAAAAGGAGTAAGGCCAAAGACATCCTGATAATACAAGAGACTGAAGAGAAGTAGCAAGGACACAAAATGGTGGAAGACTAAATATGCATGTAACACACACTGGATGTGAAGGGAAGGTTTCTAATGCATTAATTACACAAAATGCTTAAAAAAGAGGTTAAGGCTAGCTGTCCACAAATATGTGATCGCTACCAACTTGGATAGTGTTTCCATCTCTTTGAAATACAATAAGGAGGCCTTATTTTCGCTGGGTTATTTAATTCAATTGCAGCAACAGATGCAGCCATGTAAATCCTTGGGGAAGAAAGGGTGTGGCACCACCTGAGCCCACAACTGGCGGGGACCTGGTCGGGCACTCACACTGGGCCACTAAAATGCAAGTCGGGGCTCAAGTCTAACTTTTCCACTCATGGCTCTTTGGTCACACCAGCACATGATTTGGCCACCCCTCATCTATCATTTTTGGTACAGTATGGTGTTAATAAGTGTGTGCGGGGGTGGAAGGGTTGGGGGGTGCAGAAGCTCAATGGTAGAATGCACAATTTAGGAACTGATGAGTCAGAGAAAGCAGGCTCAAACCCACCACAGGGTGTCAGGAAAGGCACATGACCTTAATCCCCCAAACTCCATCTAAGTGTCTTGACCCCACAATGGTGGGGGGGCTAATCATGACACGCAAAATGGACCCCTGATGGTTTTAACCAATGATAAAGCATGCTGATGGGTAGTTGTCTTAATTTATATGATGGGGGGATTGCTACCCTGTATACCATTCAGCAGTTGTTGTTTTTTTACCTTTTTTGATATGAATTCAATTAAAATGCTAGTCAATCTTCATGCCCCTGGTGTAATTACAGGTGGAAACGTGGGGGTATTGTGAGCTATGCCACTGTCTAAATGATACCTGATCTGGTATTTGAGCACTGCAACCATTTTCACTCACACACTCTAAATGTAGGCAGACACTTTGGTCAAAGTCTAGAACCTTTAGTAATAATAATAATTCCATCCATTGTCAACCGCTTATCCGAAATCGGGTCGCGGGGTAATAATAATAATAATAATAGTTATTATTATTATCTATGACAGGTTGGTTACAACTGCAACAGAAACATAATAAGAAACAGAATTGGCATTAGCTAACGTAAAGAAGACCTGAGTTTACGTGTGTGAGATCATCAGTACTCAATTTCTAACCACCTGTCATAACCACTCATTACCAGCCCATTTTCTAATATGCCTATTCACGTAACTTTAATAGTTGATCTACTAATAACTGCGTAATTAGCTGTGCGTTATTGTTAGCAGTCAGTGTATAGACCTGCTGTTGGAACATGATAACATTGTCCTTTGTGGTCATCAAAACAAGTATGATAGTTGGTCAAATATTAGCTTTTCCTATCCTCAGCCTTATCTGCCACCTGTGAGTGACCAGATTTATTGTAGACTTTCATAAAGGTATAATCAAACCAGAAAAGTTTCAATCAGACAGAGAATAAAGAATAAATAAATGTGATAAATATGCAGTTGTACCAGTGCTAAAAATAAATAAATCACTTGCACCGTAACGAATGGTCGCAAAATGGGACCAACTATTCACGGTTTGAAGCCGTTATCCATTGTCATACACAGATAGCACTAAATTCAAAACATGCCCACTTCAAAACAAGTCCTTTGTATTCATCATGTGAAAATTAGCTTGCAAATTCCACAACAGCGTCCAATTTTGCAAAGAATGTATTGTTATTATTATTGTTCATGTTCATCATTATATAAGTTAAAAATGCTAAAATTAAACCCTTACTCCAAAACTGGCTAAGTTGTAAACTGAAATTATTGTAGCGTTGTAGTGAGGCCATGGAACAGAGTGTCTAGGTATGTCTGCACATATGTGTAACAAACTGAAATGGATTAAACAGATGTGTTCATGTCAATACTTCAGAAATGAAATCATTTTCATTTGGAAAGTAATATTTTAGTAAATCAAACGTTCATCATCTCTAACGTTTATTTTTGTTGGTGCTCATACTAATAAACTGCCAATACCCACAGGAAGGCACAATATAGTCTGCTACATGTTAAAGTATGAAGCCCGAGCCTATATGGCCCTAACATATGATGCATGTGCGCTTATAAAGTGCATTCCCCAAATTTATTTTTATGAGCTGCATAAAGCACACTGAAAATAAACTAGATGCCCTACATATAACCATAAAGAGTAGAGCATTAATCATGCAGTGTTGAGTGAGCTGGTATTTTTAAATTCAGTTCTATAATCGTGACATAAAACGTAACTCTCGGTTTCTATTTTGATTAGGTTTTGGAAATAAACCTAAATTTCGATTTCAATGTTTCTATTCATTTTGTCTTAGGATCAGTCAAACTGTTTTAAAAAGATTATCCACCATTGAAAATTTAAAATTCTAAATGTCATCCAACTACCATTAATCTTAGCCAATATCTACAACCACTGTGAATGTAAACCAAACTTTTTCTATCTTCTTCCCTCCTTTCTGCCTCATCCAAAACACATCTGATACCTCCTGCAGCAGCACTTTATGAAAAATCAGTGGCCCCCAAAACCTGGCTCCGTTCAACTTTGGCACATGAAGCTGCTAGTGCCCACCTGAATCGACAACTAGTGGAGCAAGTAAACAAAGTACTTCTAAAAACAACTCATCTTAAACAAATACGTACCACAACTTCTGGCACATTATCTCTCATTGTTTGATCATCAGCTGATAGGGATTCAATGGATTAATGTGGTACTGCCACTGGCACTTCTTTTTTAATTGGTTAGACAACATTTTAGTTAATTGCTCGGTACTATCATTCTACTAAAGGAAGAAGCCTGGGTAAGGAGTCCGCAGCACTTCTTGCACCTGGGCACTTTTTGACAGATTTAATTTAATTTCACTGGGAAATAAGATGTGCAATATAAAAGCAATATCAATTCACTGTGCAATAAAAATAATTCCATATGCAATTTTAACTGCCAAGTCGGTTTTTTATGCCTCTGTTCTGTTTTTCACTTTTCTGCTTGTAACACTGCAAATTTCCCCTTGTGGGAATAATAAAGGAATATCTTATCTTATCTTAAGCCCCTAGACAGACTCATTATTTCAACTTAAAGTTGAACCTTGTTTTTTTCCAAGCTTTATGCTGTCTGTGGACCATATTGTCTGGGCTCTTCCAATAGGCTGTGATTAACAAATAACAACTGGTTGTAGAGTGTAGTTTTCAGGCTCTTATAACAAAAATCTGTGTGAACTTGATAGTATTTAAGCATTAAAATGAAGACGGACAAACTCTATGCCAAAACTATGCTACCTGTCCAGGGAAAAACAGCATGCACTAGATAGATCATGATACAAAAAGGTAACAAGGTGGTTACACTGTTGTTACTACAGTTTCTGCCAGTTCAACTTTCTGCCAGAAGTGGTCTTTATGGGAAAGTGCCCGGCTGTGATAATGGTGCCATCGCTGCATTCAAAACCAAGGATAAACAGTATGCAAAGGCCTACAAGGTGGATAGATTTCCACTCATAATCACAGCACACATCAATTAGTAAAAAGCATCCTGACATATGAGGCCAAAACAATATTCAAACAACTTACTTCTGTTAATAACTAGAAATTAAACAGGGGTGAATACAACATCATTATGTAGATAGACAACAGTGAGATGGATTATACTTATGGATTACTTTCTGGCACATGCCTATTGCACATTGAACAAAGCCTCAAATAAAAACACTAAGATGGCTTTGAAAAGGCACACACAGAGAAAGCATTTTATCTTCCCAATTTGGTAGTGGAAATAATATTCTCAAGTACACGAGAGAGATCTTCCAGATCCTTTTACAACAGGAGAAAGAGATGATCTGACTGAGGAAGGGAAAACAAAAACAAGAAAATGGGATGAAGGAAAAAGACAATACGAATCTGTTTTAATTCACATAGTAGGTCTGCACTTGATCTGGTGGTTTGCTCACAATAAAACCCAATACAAGGAAGCAATCCTGAATGCACAATATATTTGTAATGTTAGGCACAGGAGCAAAAAGGAAATTGGAGGAACCGCTGGTCTCTTCTAAAAGGAGAAAGTTTAAATTAAGTCAGTAAAGAGCAGTGAGTGAATTTCATATAGTACATAAAAGAACTCTCGTAAATTCACAAAAAAGGGGGGGGAGGAAATTGTGGGTTTTTACTGCATGTTCAAAAATGCAGAGGAAGAGAGAAGGAGGGAGGCCAAGGCCAGGACTAATTGAATAGATAAGATGAAAGGCAGACAGACTCTGCTCAGTGATGCAGGGGCCCATGAGTATTAGCAGACAAAGAGGAATGGATCGACGTTGGCCAAACTGAATTTACTGGATACACATGTTCTGACGCAGACAGAACATCGGAAAACTTATGTCTAACTCTACCAATGAACTGCTGATCTTGTACAATTTACTGGGAGATCCGTGATAAATGATCTTCTGACGTATCTAAATGAACCAAATCAACCTTACTTTCATCATCAAATGTTTTCTTCTCAGGTAAATTAAGCATCGATCCGCTACCTTACTTTAAAAGAGCATAAGCAGTCCTCTACCTGTGCTATATAGAAAAAGACTGTTTGATAGAGGCTGGATTCTAATCAAATCATAGCAAAACTGATCAGAACACATGCAGTATACTGACAACCAAGTCATACCAGTTGAATGGTAGTAATGAACCAAAATTATTTACCCAATAAATCTTTTTTTATTATTCCACTAGTCTTTATTTATCGACTGTCAGGTCAACCAACTTTTCACAGAATCTATTTCATCATTTCAGTTGATCTAATTTAATATAATCTCTCTCAAAAACTTGCCAGTGGGCTGCCACTGCACTTCCTCATCAGCATGCACAGAATGCATATCTCTCCATTGCCACATATAAAAAGTTTAGCTCCTTAACTTCTCATCTTATTGATTTGACTGACTCATTTTTCAACTTGACAGCTTCATTACAGTGCCCCGAGAAAGTTCAAAATATTGATGCGTGTGTGAGCGGGGATGTTCTTTCTGTTCCTAATTACAAATAAAGTCCTGTCGCCCAACTCATAGAAGTCATCTCACTCCAGTCGTTATTGGGAAAAAGGCCTTTTCTTTTTTCTTTTAGTCTCTCTTTCAAGCCCCCCCATACCTCTTCCTCTTGCTGCCATTGTCCTTCTTTCCTCTATCATCCATCTCACCGTGCTTCATTACCTTTCATTCTTTCCATCATTTTTCCCCACATTTGTGCCCCCGCCCCGTCACACTCCATCTCACCACCCTCTCTATCACCCCACCTTTGTGATATTTTCTCTCTTCCTCACCAGAGAAAAAAATAGAAAACTATCTGCTGGCTGCCAGTCTGTCTCTACCCACTTCCAAGCTTCTCCCTGGATTGGTATTGGTTAACTGCTGTCACTGCAGTGTCAGTATTGGCTGTTGCTGGCGCTGTCTGGGCCTGTGGCAGGTGAGGTTTGGCTTTGCCACTTAATCAATGCCCTGCAGTGGAGGAGCCATATGCCAGACACATAGTGTAGCAGCAATCAGCATTGGCAGCTCTCCACAGAGCCAAGCATGGCTTACAAAGGGCTACGGGCATGGGGATGGCATGACCTTCAGAGGGCTGGACCAAAGAGGGAAGACATGCACTCAGACACACAAACACATACGCGTGGACTATACTAAGCATTGCATATTCTCAAATAATCTTTACATTTCCTTGCATGTCACGTTCCTTCCAAAATGTCCTATGGCCCCGCCCTGCTTTAGCTTCTCTCTGCAAAGGGAAACAGTCAAGTTCCACTATAATGAAAATGTACAATTGACAATGGACAAAACCATGGCATGACCTTCTGAAAGTCAAATAGAAGCTCAGTTAACCAACGCCTCATCCCCACATACGCATAGGTTTGGTACACACTTTCTTGCTCCTTATCCCTTCCTGCATCTCTCGTCCGACATGTCGTCATGTAGTCTCTTTCTTCACATCCATCCATCCACATTATTCTCCACCGATCGACTGTTTTTCACCCCGCACTCATCTCTCCTCCACAGCAAGCCCCCACACCAGAGCTCGACGGCCCCCCCACGTCGCCGGACTATTAACAAGCCTGAGTTTCCTGTAATGATGTCTCCCTGTGAGTCGCTCTCTCTTTTCCGCAGCAGCTGCATAAGTGTTGAATAGGGGAGATAAATCCGGGACCCTTAAGACATCATTGTTTCACTGTCCTTCTCTTATGTTAAGTGTGTAAGAGGGCTTTGGATTATGGAATAAGGAAATGCAAGTCCCGGCTGCACTATTGGTCCTCTTTTTATCTACCAATGCATCAAATTCATTCACCTTTGCAGATTTTATATCGCTGCTAAGCGCTAAGGTGTGAGGAACACGTGTATACGAGATTTATTTGATACTAACACGAGCCAAAACTGGTGGTTCTGCTGAAATTTGAGTCAAGAAACTTGCGCTGAATGGGAATGACTGAATATAAAGAAATAGACTGAGGGTGATAGATTGAAATATTTTTTTGTATGAACAAAAAGAAAAAGAAAAAAAGGACACATAACAGAACAAAGTCAATGTAAGGCCGTAAAAGCAGACAATCTTCCTACTTAACAGTCACCCAGTTGATTTTAAATATAGTATGATTAGGAAAACATTGGACCCAGTGTGTTTTCCATGTGTAACGTGTGTGTGTGTGTGTGCATAAAGCCTCTATGTGCTGTGGGACATGGGACAGTTGCTGGCCGATCATTTAGTCAGCTGTTGTGTTTATAGGGTGCTGACCACAGCATGCTAACAGCTGCCTTGCAGTGAAAGCACGAGGAGAGAGAAATGGCATACATCTTAAAATAAATTCTCACCAATGACATTTTTGGGGTTTTACCACTGCTTTCCTCAAAAAGCCATTCTGGTAGCCACTTCACATGATACATTTCCTCTACAGGATTTGAAATAACACCATGTTTTAAAAAAATAGCACTATGGCAGTACAACTCACCAGTTTACAGCAGGTGAGTGTGACTGGTCAGGTTATTTGTCAGGTCAGTCCGGTGGCATGAGGTTTAACCCAGCAGCTCCTGAGGGCAGGTAGGAAAGAGGTAGGTCAGTGTCTGTTATCAGAGAATCTTGGAAAACTCAGTTGCTGGAGTGGACATGCTGTTGGGTCAACTAACCATGGACATCACCTTGGCTCTGCCTGAAATACTGTGGTATGTTTGATAACAAAAGCAAAGCAGTCATGTTTTGGAGTCATGATTTCAAATGGGCAGTGTGAGTAAAAGAAACAGCAGTTTGCAATGCTTGAGTCATCATCAATCATCCAAAAACATTCAACTCACCGCACAAACAATGTGAACACCTAAAAAAAGTGGTGGTTCTATACCTGGCATGTTTTTTTTTCTCATATCAGAAATCCAATTTTCAATTTACTTATCTTTTTTGTATTCTTTTAAAAGTGCATGAAGTCAAATGTCTTTTTCTTCCTCTGCCTTTCTTTCTTTAATTACAAGACATACCTGGGAGCTGTTTTCACTCCAGCATTTTTCTAAGGCAGCTGCTGTCTCGCCATTTGTGGTCTGATTCTAAAAATGATTATGATCTGACAGTTGGAATTTAGAAAATGATGCTTTTCCATTGAATATAGATCAGAGCAACTTATGTGTATCCAAATTCTCTTAAAATTTCACTCAAGCTAACCCATAATTGATGCATCAAGAAAAGATACAAGTAGGCATTCACGGAAACATAAACCATAAAAAATAACATTAAATGCAAACATTCACAAAAACGTAAGATATGCTGGCACATTTTGCCTAGCCTGGGTAAATCCATAGGAACGACATTTGGCCAGTCTTGGGGAGGGTATTCCTTTTAAGGCCATGTTATTGAGTATTGATTTCATATCTACTGCATGATGTGTTGTATGATTTGCCTACCACGATCATAGTTGTGATGCTAATTGATTTCCAATGAAGGACTGCTCAGGACCACTCTGTGGAAGACATCCTTTAAAATGCCTGTGGTGTCTTGTTTACAGTGAGTAAGAAAGACTAAATGGGGGGGGGTATTGAAAAGACCAGTAATGACAGCGGAACACAATGAGAGGAGAGAACTACCAAAAGAAAAATACTTTAAGTGTGGAGTCTTTTCTAAGCATCTCTTTTCTTTTTCTTCAAAATGTGATTCATCCTATTAGGCTAACTCATTGGCCTAGCCTTCATAATTTCAATTCAGTGGAGGGAAACGTTTAAATTATTCCAGGTTAGCTTGTGAGATTTGGATAAGCAAGTGAGACGAACAAAGTTAAAGCAGGAGGGAGGAAGAGACGAACAGTGAGACACAGAGAGAGGTTCATCCCAAGTTTGAGCTTATCTGTGATGTAACAGTGGATGATGGCTGTGCCGCAGTCAATTTGGGAGGCAATGTCCTCAAACGACCTCAGCTCTCAAACTTGACTCCCTCCCCTTCCCACCTCTCCTCCATCTATCTCTCTCCACTTCCCTTTCTTCCTCTCTCTGTGTGACTGTCATTTATCTTTCCACACCCCAACTTCTCTACAACAAAAAAGCCCCCTCCCACCATACCTAGTACACCCTCTTGAGAACTAAATGATCACATTTATCTCACATCTTCTTTCTTCCTCCACCTCAATCCTTTATATTTGTTTTAAACATGTCCATGTTCATCTTTTTAAAACCTTTTTACCCCCCTATTTTTTCTTTCTTGCATTCAGACCATTTTTACATCATTGCCTCTGTGCATCCCCCCTACAGTTTATCATCTCTGGCTCAACATAGTACAACAGCGGTCAACAAACACAGTACTATCTCCTGCTAGATTTAGCTAAATGGGGACTCAGTTGGCATGAAGCACATCCGCAAACAGTAAATGGTCTGCTCTCTATGGTAAAGTGCTCATTAGATTACCTCACTGTTTCAATAACAATTATATCCCCACATATTTGACTCTGCTATACATCTACTATACATACATTCAAGCCCCCTCTGCTCATCTCATTCTTTCCCTGCACCTCTCATCCTTGCTCTTTTTCCATTATGCTCCCCTCCCTATCTCCCACTCGCTTCATTTTCTGACTCGATTCCTCCTCCCTCTCTACCTCTGCCATCTCTTGCTCCTGCACTACCCCATCTCTCTCTGCCTGCGCATCCCCCCACCCCACCCCATCTGTGACTGATGGAGGGTGGGGTAATCTGCACTGGTTGCCATGACACCAGACAGCCCTTGCTTGGCGAAGGCACGTAGCTTCCTCTCTGCTCTATTTCCCCTGAGCCCTACGCTCAGGAGTCTGTGTGTATGTGTCTGCTGTGTGTGTATGTGTGTATGAATCTAGGAGAGCATGTCATACATGAGGCATACAATGCACAGAGATAAACTGAGAGCTATAACTCGTAGTGTTTCTCTATGTTTAAACAGTGCTGACTGTTGGATAGATAGATGGAGGGTGGGAAGACAAATCAATTAAGACACACAAACACACATACACACATCCAATAATAGCATATTGAGAGGTATGAGTACCCTTGCAGATAGCATAGGATCCATATACTTAATACGAACCTTATATCTTGAACCCTGTGTTTCACTCTCAGACATTTTTCCCCCTTACTGAGAACAAAGTGTTCAAAGTGAAACCCACATTTTGATGAGGCAGGGATACACATCCATTATTCTGGTGCTTCTAATGTGCTGAATGACCTCGTACTTCTTGAGACATGAGTGTTTAGAGAAAATAATTAATATTGTGTTTTGAAACATAATGAAGCGTTGGAAAATCTCCTTAGGGGCTCAAGTAGTCTTGGCTCCAAAAATGGACACATCGATCTTCTAATTGTTATAGTGTCTTGTCTATAGTAATTTTAACCCTAAAGCCACTTTAAATGGGGCACTTTTCAAAAGACATGTTGGGAGTGTGTACAGGTAATAGCCTAATCCCTCACTGAAGCCAAGATCTTTACAACTTAATCAAATCAACATCAATAAGAATACACTGCAATGAAAAGGGAAGAGTCCATGAAGAACAAAAGTGTCACCATAATCACTTATGTAAGCATGTGTTTGGGTTTGTATCTATATTTAATTGCACATTTAATTTGACAACGGACATGGGGAGTTAGATTTGATTTCATCCTCTCTGCAAACACCTGTTCATACTCGGCTGCATTTAAATATCATGGTCTCAAAACACCATTATGGTGTTTTGAGTCACTCTTCTAACAGCTCCTCAAATTCTAATAAAAGTGTCATGCCAGCCTCTATCCATCCATCCATCCATCCCAGGGCTCCAGCCTAGATGAATAATTTATCAGGGCTATATTTCCAACCATCTGCTCCCCCCCTCTCTCTCCAGCACTTTCCTTTCCATCCCACACCACTCCATCTACTTCATGATTCTGCATTCTTATGTTGGCCTGCGGTCAGCTATATCATATCATTGATCTTTATATTCATATTTACTCTTGCCGGTGGGTCTAGCATGTACTTCTTACAGGGCAGTCACTCACCAAAGCAGGTTTTTGTCCCTCAGTAAAGTGTCTCTTTGGGTATGGGTGCTGATTCAGATCCCTGAAGACATAGTGTGGTTTTATCAAAGCTGGGGATGACTGAGTGAATATGCCCAGCAGGACTGAATCGCTACAATTAACATCTGCTGATAGTGGTGCAGCATTGACTATCCCAGCCCAGCAGAGGTCAGCCAAGTTACTCCTCCCTGTCAGTACAAAGAGCCTCTACGTGTTCCCCACTGGTATTCTTTTTCATTATCTCTATTTAGTGAAAATGAAGTGCAAATTTAAAAAAATATATATCGCATTCAGTCACTGGTTAACTAAAAAGTGTCTTGACTTTACACAAGGAGGTACTGTATGTGTAGAAAAAAAGCAGATGTTTGAACTGGGTAAGATACGGGGAAGGCATCATTGCTCTTTGTTGAAAGATCATGTGAGAAAATGCAAGCAAAAAGATGATGATGATGATCAGGAGGAGGAAGGAGAGGATGATGGGAAAGTCTGGAGTCCCTTAGCTTCGACGAACAGTGGTCCTTTCTCAGTAAATTACAGCCCCAGTACAGATCAAGACCCCTCATCACCCCATGCAGTACAAGCACACTCTTTGTTCAGGTGAAATTCTTTCCCTGGTTTTCCAAGCTCGGTTCTTCTAGATCCTCTGCCTGTAGTTCTCCAATTTCTCAAACCCACCACAATCTTACTGCCATGTACAATATAGATAGAGGCAACATTCATCAAGTTAGACTTTCCATTTTGATGTATGTGTGTGCCCAACCATGTGTTTGCGTAGGTGTGGGTGAGCTATTAGTACCACTGGTATGCTTGTGTGAGTAGATTTGCTTTGCTCTGCATGCTAAAAATGGCTAAGACCAACAGCATCCCCAAAGAGGCCCTCACACACAGATGCACACACATAAACACAGATGCTGTCTGCTCTGATCTATCTATATTTACGCTGATCTGAGCTTATCTGCTGCTGGAGGCAGACTGAATAGCTAAATTTGTTGACTGAATGGCTGACAGCTGACTGACTGATGATCTGCACTAGTGTTGGGTTAGCTTACTGACAGTCTAGATATTCTGGATACGAGACTGGTTGGCTAATTGGCCTGCTGAGACATTACTTTCCTAGAGAGGAACAGCAGCAACTAAAGCATTGTAGCCTGTCACAAAAATATATGCATCCAACAGCACCTGCAATGATGGACAACATACATTTATAACATGAGGTTTTCATGTGACAGTTAACTTGGATGACTCTTGATGCGTCAGAAGCACAGTGGATCTCGATCAAGCAAGAATAAAAGTTGCATCTATGTTGGCTCTTCTCAGCTTAACAATAAAAATCAATCAATCATTGGTTGATTTTTGACCATTTGGTCACTCCTTCAGTTATCTTCTCCTCAGTGCAGACACACTTAAAAAAAATTAAAAATCCTACCTGGCTCCCAGTATCCAATTTCTAGGAACCGCAAGCCACTGTGGTCTGTTTGGGGATGTAAAAGGGAGGGAGGAATGACTGAGGAGTGACAGCTAAAGCAGAGAGCGAAGGAGCAGAAGTAGGAGCAGAGTAGTGGGAGGCCTGTGGGGCTCAGGGGTGGGCTTTGCATGTGCCAGGCTTCACACACAATGGCGTCTGAGCAAGGGGTGCAAGCGGGCGTGCACATTAGACAGAAGCTGAGGGAGGAAAAAAGAGGAAGGAATGTACCACCCT
>OMLC01038322.1:0-10631 GCA_900302585.1 Regalecus glesne
TATTTAGATGGAGTGTTGTGAATGTATACATGGGGCATCCAAGTGCAAGCAGAAATAGCTACAGCTATAACTAAAGTACGCGTTATCATTGTTACCATTATTTTCTTATTATTATTCTGAAAAGTTACTCTGGTCTTTTAGAGTCAGTTTAAGGACTGCTAAATTAATCTTATATGTAAAGGATGATGCTAAAATTGATGGCTTACACATCATGATGCAGTCTTTTACATCTAAATGTGTAGTACAAAAATACCTTCATAAAACTTTGAGGTATTTTGGATGTATGCATCCACAAAACTGTAGATTTTATAATAAAAATAATGATTCCCTTATCAGTCCCGCAAGGGGAAATTTGTATTTCTCTGCATTTTTGACCCAACCTATTATATAGGATATATATATGGCGCTCGGGGAGCAGTTAGGGGTTAACTGTCTTGCTCAAGGATACCTCGACATACTGTATGCAGGACCAGGGATCGATCATATATATATATATAAAAAACACAGCAATCAAGCGAAACAAGAGATTTATAAAAGAAAATGCTTATATTTGGTTCTCTGGATCTCAAAAAGTTGTGTTAAAAAAGTTTGCACATATGACAAATTTGAATTATGGGATGCTCACCATAAGCATACAGGTCACAAATACAGTATTTTAAAGTATAGAATAAAAAAAATAGGACTAGTAAGTATTTAGTTATTTAAAATGTTAGTTGTTAGGAAAGCATAGGAAATAAAAACTGCAGTCAATTTGAGAAACTAATATCTTACTCCCACTTAACTCCATCTCCCCATATGCTCTGACACTATTTCCTCACTAACCTGTAACGGAGACAAGTCCTGCATCTCCACGGTCTCATCCACAATAGGTAGCTTGTCAAAATTCTACAGTAAGGAAAGAGGGACAAAAAAACAAAATCATTGGCTTTCAGTCTCCCAGTTAAAAACTAATGATTAACCAGTTATTGAATGGCTTATCAGGTAGAAAAGCAATGGATCCACATATCTATAATATGGTCACGCATGATTAATTAAGAGGGAGAATGGGAAGAAATACCTGTGTGTTTTGTTTGGGAATTCGGGGTAGAGTTGTTTTGACTCGGAATGACACCACCTGAGGGGAGGAGAAAAAGATGGCTTCAATAAATCAAATAAGGGGACATCTCAGTCATGCAGCATGAGCATTGTCACCAAAATAATAAATAAATCAATTACTCTCAATTTTTTTAAAAACTCAAATTGATCTCTCCTGTCAAATGTGCCTGCTAGTGTAGGTGAGGACTGTTTTATTTTCATTGCATGTATGGACAAAATTTTCAGTCATCATGTTATTTTGCTTTTTTTCCCTCTGTTTTGCTTTCCACTCTACTGGTGTAACACTGGAAATGTCCCCCCTGTGTGGACTGATAAGGATATATCATATCTATCTGATCATATAGAGACTAAAATAATAATAAACTTATGCCTTTTAAAACACCTAAAAAGGTAGAGCGACTCCCTAGTTTCCCTGAATCTATTACAATCATTGATATTGTCATAACTATAATGAGAGGTCCATTTTGACATTTCATGATCAGTCCCCATGTTGTGGGGGTGGACACGGACTTAGATAAACATGGGGGATTAAGGCCAGATGCCCTTCCTGATGGCCTGCAGTGGATTTGAACCCGCACTATCTGGCTCATCAGTTCCCAAAGTGTGTGTTCTGCTACTGAGCTACCGCAGCCCCTCATTATCATAACTATTATAATCATTTTAAACTAAATCAGATGACACTGCTGTAGGCTGGGGTTTATCCAAATTGGTTTATTGGTATCATGGCAAAAGTGGACTATACAATGATAGATACGTTGGCAACCAAATATTGATACAGTTCTACAACCCTATACCGAATCCTTACCCAGTCCATAACATTTTAGAGTGATTTGAGACTCACCCTTCTCTTCTTCTTTATGGTTCGTCTGCGTCTCAGCTGACTGGACCCCTCTTGTGGCTCCAGGCCCTCACCTCCCTGAAAAGATTATGAGTCGACTTTATATGTCTATTACATTATGTACACAGATGTTCTAATATATTCAGGTAACAGTGAATTTAGGGTTCCACGTACATCACAAATGTACATCAAATGTAAAATATTACCAACTATAAAGTGGAGAGAACATGTGAACTAAGATACACAAGATGAGCTGGATGGACCCATACAGAGGATATCATGGTTATACATATTTACACTGATTTGAATACAGTGATTCTCTACAATTATTTCTAACACCTCCCCCTTCTGTCACCCTCCTCTGTCAGAGAGCTGATCTGGTCTCACCTGTTGCTCCACTGTTTTGGGTGTCCTCCTGAACATTGCACCAAACCCTCCTTTTTTTTCCTTTGGGAAAAGACACGATATGATAACATCATTAAAGCCAACGTTGGGGAAAAAAATGGGAAAAAATATGAATTTGCGAAAGAAAAAACTGGTTTAGATACACTAAATACTCCTAACCCACTTTTGTGGTGGTTATAGCTTCATTCAGACTGTTCTTGCTGGCTGACAAATCATCTTGTGCAGAGAGAGTCTCCTTCAAAAGATAGAACAATAAAATATAAAATGTCAGGCATGGGTTAAAGAAAAAAATGCAAGGGATAGAGTTCCCAGATCACAAGTTTCACACCTAATCAATTCCATTTCTTCAACAGGGAGCAGATAGTAGATAGGCAGACCTCTACAGGACAGGTTGAAAAAAATGTCAACCCACACAAAAATCTGTTCAAATGTGTCTTGTGAAATATGGTTTCTTGCTGTCTAAGCAGAGATTCAAGCTGCGGCAGTCAAAGAAAAAAAAGATCATGTTTGAATAACCACCTTTGGATTTAATACAAACTGAGTCTCAAATGGTATGTACCTAATGATATAAACTGACGTCACTAGTTGTACTATTACATATGGTGTAACGCCAAAGCTGGAACACTTGTTTGAATCGGATGCAATGTCTTGAATGATCTAAGTGGGATAACACTGAATCGGCCTCCATGTACAATATCCTTGCAAAACAAGTGATGTTTTAAACCACCTGTTCAGTGTTGTGGAAATGTTGTCTTGATCAGTTTACATAATGTCCAAAGTGCAAATAATTTCTTACAAAATTATGAACAAAAAGAAATCAGCTGCCCATCACAAGAGAAAATGAAAATGACAAATGTCTCCAAGGGTGTTAAACAACAATACTAAAGCAGATCCGTGGGTTATGTTTAATGTGTGAAATGGAGGACAGTTTGATTTTTTTGTCATGAACCCGAGTCGGTAAATTTAAATGAGAGGAGCTTCCAAGCTTTTTCCATTTGTAGTAAATTACACTCGTCAATCTATCTGGTATGTTGTCCTTTCAATAGTCCAGTAAAGCTCATGTGTTCTATTACATTATTAGATAGAGTGATGGGTCATCGATAGCTTAAACCTGTGTGGTAATACTCTGCATAATATAAAAACCTCAAGACGTTTATAATATTATGAGACATTATTTGTATGATAACCAATTTCACACTGTGTCAGTTGGAGAAGTAAAAAAATTAAATATGGGTTGTAGACAACATTTCTGGGTTGAAGTGAGTATTAAAGCTGACAGATCAAATGTGGAGGAAGGAAGATAGAGATGGACTGGCTTCCTAGTCGGAGTGTTTCCCCGCCTTGCTCAATGAGCACTGGGATAGGCTCCAGCATGGCCCTGCAACCTGAACTTCAGCTAAGTGGTTGACAATGAATGGATGCATGGATGGAAGACGGCAACATATTTGCCTTTTGCTCAAGGGCAAGATTTCAGAAATTTAACCAGACAGGACCTTGGTTAGATTCTTCTGGATTTGATGTCCTTTTGACAATGTGACCTCTTTACTGTGTTTGATATTTTCAAGTTTTGTAGTATTGCCGTAACAGTTATTCATTAAGGCTCACCAGTATACAACCCTTTTAGTAAGCATCAAAAACGAAAATTATTGATTTAAACATGATTTGTTGATATGTTTTACTCATCACTAGTATTATTAGCAGTGGGTCAAACAAGTTGCCGTAGCTCCTCTATGAAACCCTCACCTCAAATGTGGGGTTTTCTGTGAGGCTGTCACAGCTGCCAGACAGTTCATGTGCTGCACTGAGAGGGTCCTAGCAAAAGAACAAGAAAAATATTTATTATTCATTTCAACCTGTTTCAGGTGCTTCAGGCTGTGGTTTGCTAAACAGAATTTTTTTTTAACTTAATTTTTTTATTTTCCTAAACTTTTAATACCTGTCCATTTGATGATACAAGTTCACCAAGCCTTTGAAATGCAATTTCATTTCTTCACAGGGAGCATTTGATACTGAATTGTATAAATGTAACTGTGGTGAGAAGACAAATAAAGCTTCCTGAATCCTTGGAATCTAATAAGCTTCTGCTGGGACTGATAAAATTACCGTATCTTAACCAGATTTTGACCAAGTTCTTGTTGGTATGAAACATGCACAAAGATATACATGAACTCTCAACAATTAGTAACAGCCAAGAATGAAATGCACGCACGCACACACACACACACACACACACACACACAAACGTGCGCACACACTACCTTTGCAGCAGCTGAGCGTGGAGATGGTTTGGGAGACCTTTTGAACATCCCTGAGAAACCTCCTGATTTCTCCTGTAGCAGAACGTAAAATCATTTAATAAACAGAAGAGAAAAAGTAACAAGTGGAGAATAAAAGCATGACAACAAACCTTCAGTGTTGTTGGGTTTGAAAGATTGTCACAGCTGGCAGAGAGCTTTGTGTCGATGCCTGGCTTCAACTCCTGTACAGGTGACCAAAGTAAAGAGTTATGGGTGATAAAATCAAAAAATGGCATTGATATTTGAAATGAAAGTTGCTGTTGATTTTTTTAGACCTAGTCGTTGTCTTAAAAACCTTTGAAGTCACCCTAATTTCAGATATGCCATTTTGATCCATTTAAGTTAATTACTCAGGTAGTTATTGAGCAAATGTCCTCATTCAAGTCTGTAAAAATATCTTCTGTAATAACTCAAACTGTATATCAGAAAAAAAGTATCGGTTCATGAGGGTGGATTTCCTTTTTTTCCATTTAAATATTTTAATTTTCTTTTTAACTCGGTTCTAAATGATTTTACGTCTGAGAGCACTTTGATGATTTAGTGCTGCATTTGACTGCATCAAAAGGGATTTACATTAACACATAGCATTGGTATAATTTACTAAAGTTAAATTGTTTATTAAAGTTTACACTAGCCCTCGTCTATTGCAGTCCCTTCGACTGGTTTATGGGCCTTTTTAAGCATCTCACTGAAAATACTTTTCTCCTGAAAGATATACAGAAGACATACAGGCTAACAGCATGATAAAGCACATATCGGGTATGATATCATGTGGCCTGAATAATGCAATTATTATGATCCACTTTATGAATACCATCATGAACAGAGGAGATTAATATCAGCTCTAAAAATGAAATAAAGGTTTAGTTCAAACTCGTGAGCTTTTTTTTGAACATAGTAAAAAACTACTTTACATTTAGAATCAATTTGTGTGTAAAAGGCACTCTCTCAAGTTCCAATTAAATTAATTTCCATAGATGGTAGCAGTTGCACTTTCAATTCATTTCCGATAAGCAGCCTCAACTGCAGGAGTTAGGCAATCAACCTCTAATCTCATTACTGTTGGTTTGTTGTGAAACCAGGACTACATTGGTCTAGAGACAGTCAGGAACAGAGGTTGAAAAGACCCCTGACCTGAAAGAAACTTGTCCAGTCTTGTGCTCAAATAACCGATTTGTGGTTGTCTATTTAAATTGGTGCACTAGACATGTCTATGAAGTTATTTAGCTATCTATCTATTTAGGAAATGCCCATCACAAACACTTCAAATCATTTTTAAATAAAAATCTTTCAATTGGATTTCATGCACCACCTGTGTTATGCCACAACTCACATTAGTATTGTTGTTCTCTGACAGGCTCTCATTACTCGCCAGGAGCTCTTTCTGAGAGTTGTTCTCCTATAATTAACGTGTACACAATAGAATAAAAATGTGAGGGAATTAGAAAAATGGAATAGAATGATACATCAATGTAACTGATACTCCCTTACTCACTTGTGGATAGGTTTCATCTGTAGATGCTTTGGGGAACTTTTTCAGAAGTCCACTTAACAGCCCTCCTTTTTCCTGTTTAGCAAAGATTAATGTAGTCAAAGGGATAAAGTTGCACAGATGATAATGTAATGTATTAGTGGACTGTATGTGTAAATGAATGCACACTTGTTGGAAATACACGGACCTCATCATCCAACAGGTTTTCAATGCTTGTTGACCTTTTGAATATCCCACCTAGACCTCCTTTTTTCTCCTAAAGAACAGAATTTAGTTATTTAACCCATCCTATTGTATAGAAGCAGTGAGTAAAGCTGCCTGTGCGCATTAATGAACTTTTAGAATGTAAATATGCCAGATTTGGCCGAAATGCTAATTTTTATCTGTTTTCATCCCAAGCAATTATGAGTTCAGTAGCTTGCTCAAGGAAACTTTGAAATTTTTTCTGAAGGAACCAAGGATCAAATTACCAATCTTCTGATTACTAGATGACCTTACCTACTTTAGCTATGCCGCTCCAGCCCCCATAATGTGAATGATAAGATTAAGGTACCTTGGGGGCAGGGGTGTCCACAAGATTTTCACAGCTGGCAGATAATTCAGAGTTCATGTTCAAGTCCTGAATTTAATCCAGAAAACAGTTACTACCATGATCATGTCCATTCCACATAAAAGGAGTTTTAAACAACAGTGTCACATCCTTAATTCAAAAAAAGATACCTCATTTACTGCATCCCCTTCCATACGTTTTGGAGGCTTCTTAAACATGCCACCAAATATACTCTTCTCCTAAAGACACAACAAAGACTATTATCACTGTACACTGCCGCCTAACCAACTCCGTCTTCAATGCCTTGTCATCTCCCACAACTCACCTTGGTAGTGTTATTCTCAGATACGTTGTCATCGCAGTGGACAGTTGTCCTTGCAGAAGACAGATCTTTCTGGGCATCACTCTCCTTTAACAGAAATGGATGGAAAGAATTGGCGACATTTTGTAAAAACCAAGGATGTGGTCAAAGATGGTCTTAAAGGGCAAGAAATTTTCACTCACCTGCATGTCCACCTTGTCTCCTGAGGCCTTGGTAGTTTTTCTGAGGAGTCCATTGAAAAAGCCCCCCTTCTCCTGATGGGCGCAGAAAAACAAAACAATCTCAAATTAGTTACGAAAGATACTTTGTAAAAATGCCAAAAAGATTAATGATTCTTAAAATTCAGCAAATAAATCAATAAAGTAACTTGAGAAACCAACAACATAAGTGATGTAAATCAACAATTGATATTTTATTGATTTATTAATGTATTAATATTAATTAATTTTATTACTAGGATGGTTGTCTAATAATCAGAAGATTAGTGGTTCAAACCCCATCCCCTACAGAAAGTATGTCAAAATGTTTTTGAGCAAGACATTGAAACCCTAACTGCTCAAGCCCTGCGATGGAATGGCGATCCGTCCAGGGTGTTTATATATATATCTATATATATCTATAGATATATATATATATATATATTCTGTTCCCACAACGTGTTGTATACGTCCAGTATGTTAACGAAGCTAAACAGACAGCCAAACTCGTTTTTCACAAGCCAGGAAGCGAGCGACCATGCTCCTTTTAATAGTTACAATCTTCAGTCACAGGTGAAAATCGTGTAAAAAGCCATTGCTTTCGTAGGTGTCAAAAAAGGTCAAAACACAAAAAGCTCCTTCACCATGTGTTCTCAGTGTACACTCAGGTTGTTGTGTAATGGAGTCTACTCAGTTATGCAAGCTTCTTCTTCCCATAGTGGATTACTAACACAGTCCCGACATTTCACAATAAGAGTCTGCCAGTCTAAGCATTTCAAAATAAAAGCATGCCATACATTTACATAGAAGCAAGCAATGTAATAAAGATTTAAACATGAACTAAAAGCATGAACTCAAACTGAGGGCAGAACAATATATATATAGTTTTTAGCCTTTTGGATTTTATTCATTGCTAATTGCCTGACTTGTCATGTATCCTATTGTTCCTTGAACTGTTTAGTAAAGGCTGGCCAAACTGTTATTGTCTGTCTCCTGAGTTGCACGTTTGAGCCCGGAGCCAACCAGCCTCAACACAAACCTTGTTTTCAGACAAACTCTCGCTGCTGATTGAAAGGTCACTGCTTAGAAGGTCCTGCAAAAAAGGAGAACAAATGAGTTTAGTTCTCATTTGTACTGTGTTTTATATATATAGTTAACACAGGACCAAATCCGCTGCATCTCTAAAAACAACTAGAGCCCCTGCTGTAGACCACCCTCAATTTTTTGTTTGCCATTTTTTATTTATACTATTGACAAATAATTAACTAGCTCAAATGCGAATATAATTTTATTAACAGATAAATGTGGGGCTTGTCTTTTTTTCTTAACCCCTGGCTTTAACAATAACTCCAGCAACCAGTAAAGCAGTAAAATGTGGCTAGAAAAAATTCTAAGTCTCCACAGTAGACTGCTTTGCATGTCTTCATGACAAAGATGATGACATGTCTTGGCTCATTGAAACATGAAAGTCAATGGTTGATACTGCATCATACTGGTATACACTGTAGACCCCTTAAAACATTATTGAAAGTCTTACCTACGCACAAAAAGGCTGAATCGTCCAGATGAACCGTTTCAGCCTTTTTTTAAATTATTTTCTTACCTGGATTAATGAGGATGCATAAAGACTCTTACCTGCTCAGGCTGAGCAGCTTCTGAAGGTTTGGGAGATTTCCTGAACATCCCACCAAACAGTGCTTTTTCCTAGAAATACACGCAGAGTTGACATTGAGACAGAGAGCTATTCAAGAGCACAAAAATAAATAGACAAATAAAAACAACAAAAAAATACTCACTTTGGTTTTCTCAGACAAACTGTCATTGCTGGCTGAGAGCTCACCATGTAGTGACTTTTTGTTCTTAAAAGATTATATATTAAGAAAAAAAAGAGTGAGAGGTCTGTTTAAGTGTCACGATTGGTCCTCACATTGTACCTGTGGGCATGGACTTAGATTGAGCTTGGAGGATTAAGACCAGAAGCCCTTCCTGATGTCCCACAGTTGGTTCGAACCTGCAGCCTCTGACTTGTCAAACCCGAAGCACATGCTCTACCACTGAGCTATTGCAGCCAAAAAAACGACACTAGAGTACAATGTATCATTCAAACAAGTTATTGAACAGTCTGGGGCTGGCCTCTGTTCTCAAGAAAACTAAATTAAATTTGTTAAGTGAAAATTCACTCCCTGTAATGTGAAAGGATATCTTGTAATGCTGGTGGCAGAAGTTAGAGGTGCCAACCTTGAGGTAAAGGAGATCAACAATGAACTGAAATTGAAGACAAAGCCTGTCTCTGGTAAAGTAAAAATTGTTGCCTGCTGTGTTGATTCTCTGTGCGATTGACAGAACAAGCAATCCTTTCACATCACAGGGAATCCTTTGATTCACTCTCGATAAAAAATATTGCTTGATGCAGCTTTAACACGTGAATTAAAGGCAAAAATAACACAATCATCATAAGAGATCAGAGGGCAGAGATGATTAAGATTTAGGTCATCCATTCAAGCCAATCTGCATATTTGAATTCGACTCTTTTTTAAGCATTCCTCTGAACACACCCCCTTTCTGCTGAAACAAAGGAGGTCAGTTAGCTTCAGGACACCCACATGCTATGTTATAACAGGCTTGGCTAGATTACAGCTCAACTACTTCACTATGCAAGTTTGGGCTATTCCAAAAGAAGTCTAAAACTTCCACAAAAGATTATCCCCTTATATATTTCAGTAACTATGAGATTTGCTTTTAATGGAAAATGTGTTACAAATGAAACTTCAATAGAAAGAGATGTTCTTTTAACAATGGTTGCAGTGCTCACAACAGAACAACTGACCTTGGGGTTGTTGTTCTCAGACAGACTGTCACTGCTGGCTGAGAGTTCTTTCTCGGGAGGGAGATCATCCTGAGGAAAGAATTATAAACCTCATAGTTAACAGTCAGTCCCTCTGTGGATGGGGGTCAGAATTCATCCACCGATCCCTGCGTGTCGTAAGAGGCGACTAAAGGGTTGGCGTCTGGAAGGGCATCCGGTCATAAAAACTTCGCTCCACAACAAAATTCATGGAGAGTCAATGACTTGGAGGAGACGAATCCATGGACCGGTCAACCCCCGCTAGCGGGGAAAAACGGCCGGAATACAAATCCTGTTTGTGTGTGTGTGTGTAACGTTTGTGTCAGATGGACATGACTAACAGTTACTATGTAATCTGGTTGCGAGTGAATACAGGTAATACATTCCAGGTCCGCACCACACAGAGAAGACACCTGAGATTCGGCGCCCGAACAGAAACACTGGTGTTCTCACTTTCCTCTGGAGGTTCTCCCACCTACCTTGTCCAAAGATGACGTGTATCCGGAGTCCGTATCACTCAGGGAGGCCGCCTGAGAGGGAGACTGTATAAACCAAGAGCTTCTGGCACAGGTAAGGCGCTGGACCCATCC
>OMLC01038327.1:0-28046 GCA_900302585.1 Regalecus glesne
ATTGTCAATTTCTTAAAAAACACTATACTGTAAATATACTGGTATGCTCTGTCTCAGGCATGTCAGTTACTTGTTAACATCTAGTTCAATAACTTTGATACATTCTCTAGACCAGTGCGTTTTATCACCACGTATGTTCACCTGTATACAGTCAATTCTTGTGTATTTCCAAATGAGTGCCGTGTTATCAGTCTTTGTGACGTAGTTATGGGAAGAGCCATGAAACCAGAGTCAAATTCCAGTGTAGTTCCGCATGGCCAATATGCTGATTCTGATTCTGATAATTCAGGGACATAACGAAATCATTCATCATCATTCATCATGACGATCAACTGGGAGCTGCACCTTCTGCATCTTCCCGCGGTCTTTCCTGGACTTCACAAGAACGCCCACGTTTTCCGGAAGCGCGCACGTACGGGTAGCCGTAAGGGCGTGACGTCAGAACGCCTCTGAGCCAGCCCGAAAATGTTCGTCCGTGTTGTCGGGGTTTGGAGGAACGGGCGACTTGGCTATGAAATAATACACTCTTACCCCTAGCAGAGACCCCCACGAACCGCCCGTTTCCACGCCGAGGCTAGATCACACCTCGACCCAGTTGTGAGATCGTGTTTTTGGACTACTCCAGTGGGGAAGTTCTGTGTGATCGTTTTTTCCCCGGAGTGATGTCGAATCCTGGGACTCGACGAAACGGCTCCAGCATCAAAATCCGTCTGACAGGTAAAATAAGGGGAGTGTAGGCGCTCTCTGTGTATATGTGTTCTACACATGGGCCGGGTAGATATTCTGTTGATACTCTGCTGAAACCCAAAGGAGACACCATGCATATCGCTGTGTGTTCTCGTCGCTACCAGCATTCGGGGTTTTATTATATCATTAATATAGCAGTAGCTGTGCTAGCCCGTTAGCTGCAGTGCTATCTAAATGAAACTGGCATTGGGATAACATGGGAATTAATGCTACCCGTCTGGAGCAGCCGGCTATGTAGCTAGCTAGCTAGTCTTAACCACTGAACGTTTCTGAGTTCGAAATACACTGCAGGTAACATAACCTTACAATCATTCCTTGAAAGTTTTGCTAATTGTCAGCGCTTGCTTGGCGTTGGTGGCTTGCGTTAGCTTGTTTTGCCGGGTCAAGTTAACGTTGCTTGATCAACGCTACTTGGCTAACCTACACCCATTTTAAGGGGGTGACCAAGCCGAGTTTACGGCTTGACCCGATGGGCAGAGCTTGGCGAGTGCAAGCAACTGTTGAGCCACGGCCTCTCAGAAAATCGATCCGTCGGGAGATTTGGCATGGTAGCCTAGAGTATCCATGGCGATTGATTTGTTATTAAGGTTCCCCTTCTTAAGTAAGACAAATGTGTGGCATGTTTAACTTCACCATAATTGGGAAATCCTGGCCGGATCGTTTTACTTTCGATCATTTCGGTCTCTCATCTCTGTTTTTGTTTGCTCAGGGGTCAGACTCTCCTCTGTTATCTGACGCTCAGAGGGCAGATGGGGAGTACATGCACAAACAGCTGGAACAATGGTCGTTTTACTGTAGCTGCTATTGTAACCCAGCTGGGCATTTAGGGGCCTCTATTCAGATGGAAATGACCACCCTGTGCCGCCGCGCAGACGCCTTGTCCTCTGCTCCCTTGGTCCACAGTCAATCAAACGCACACTAGACCTTGCTTGGTAGACAGATAAATGGTTTCTACAGTCCCCGATGGGGGTAGAAGCAAGGGGAAGTCAAGTGCATGATCATGGTGGATGCAAATCTGAGAAGCGTGGCTGTCCGTGACGCTGGCATGACCTGCCATGTCTTAGAATGTCTGCAGCTTGCTGCATGTTCTTGTCATCCATCTGTTAGTTTATCAAACTTGGATTGCATGTATTCTTGTTTGGATAGCAAGCATAACTTTTAGAAATTTGATCAATGTTTCACTCTGTGTCTGTTCAGCAGGGCTAAGGCTATCGGAGTGTTTCTTGAGAGTGCTAGCCCTGGAGAGAATTGGGAGTATGCTCCTGTGATTGAGGCTATATGTTTAATTTATATATGGGGGGTGCAGTGTGTCAGTCATCCATTCTTTTGTATGGATGCAGACAGGGGTTATTGCCCCCAACTGTGCCCCGCCCCCACAGGTATGAGTGGAATTCTAATTGGGTGGGGAATGTGTGATGAGCCAATGGGAGTCTAACACTGCCTGGCTGGCCAGCGGTCTGTTTAGTCTGTCAGTGAGGGGCTGTTTGGCCTAGATCAAACAGGCCTCTGTGTCTGTGACAGAGACCTAGACAAAGGCCATGCAGGTTTCACATTGTTTTTCCTCGGAGACCAGGCAGGTCCATAGACATTTGTTACAGCTAGCAAAGAGACATTATTGTGTCTATGTTTATGCACTCAGCACCTCCGCACACGTGTTTGAGATAATGGAGCCGGTGTTGCTTTTCAGGATGAGGAAATAGATTCTTAGTGCAGTTTCTTCGAAAGACCAATCTAATCTGTTTTCCAAGCTAATCTAGTTTCATGTGAAATGAATTTGGCTGTGGACAGAATAAAAAGCTCTCCCAAGCAGGCTGTCTTGTGTTCGGTGGCTGTGCTCCCTTAAATGTATTTTGAATGCGTGGGATTGAGCAGAATAACACGGAGAGGCCAGTAAACCAGTCTAGGTTCAACTTGGAGATCCTCTTCGTGTGAATGGATGTTTAAGTGACCTGATAGGATCAAGCTGATTGGCCCATGATGACAGCATGTCACAGGGTGTTTGAGCTAGCTAGTGCCAGGTACATAGTTTGAGCACCGACACCTTGGCATGAAGCATGATTACAGGGCAGTGCCAGGATAGTGATCAGCTGGCACTCATCAGAAAGGAAGGGAGAGGCTTGGAAACAGCTGATAATATAAAGAAAGATGAACGAATGCAGGAAAACGTGTGTGAGGGGAAAAGAACAGAGGAAAGAGTAGAAAGGGAAGCGAGCCAAAATGAGATGGAGAGAGGAAAGGAGGGACTCTTTGCTTACTTATGAAGGAACACAAACCCCCCCTAATCCTCTCAGAGACTGAGCCTTTGGCACGTGTAGAAACACAACACACACACATCTACCCAGACGAACACACAGGCGCACACACGCAGAGGATGGATAGACGGAGGAGTGGAGGAGGAAGTGAGAGAGAAAATGACACTATTGATCTCGCTAAGCACATCAGTCAGGTGGATGTCTTTAAGCCACGGACAGTGTAGTGTGTTTGTGGCGAAGTGATGGTTCCGCTTGATGCTTCATCCATCCATCATCCATCCATCCATCCATCCATTGTCAGCTGCTTCTCTGAAATCAGGCCGCGGAGTCATGCTGGAGCCTATCCCAGTGCTCATTGGATGAAAGGTGGGGAAACACCCTGGACAGGTCGCCGTTATGTCGCAGGGCTTGAGCAGCTAGGGGTTTCGTTTCTTGGTCAAGGACTCTCCGGCAGTTTCTAGATGACCATTCAACCATCTGAGCTATACCGTCCCCCTGCTTGCTTGATACTTACCTATATGATCCACGTTTGACCAGTGGTAGTATATTGGCTTACATTTTGGGGGCCGTGGTGGCTCAGCGGTAAAGCGCGCGCCTCCAAATCAGTCATAGCGGGTCTGATCCCTCCGCGGTGCATCAGGAAAAAGGCATCAGGCCTTAATCCCTCCCCCCATGCTCACTAAATATGGTTTATACAATATAATGAACTTTTGAGTGGTTGCTAGACTAGAAAAGAACTATATAAAAACGAGTTACCATCACATGGATGCCTTGTAGCACATTAACTCATTAGCCTTTGTGGTTTAGCATGTGTCTAGACTTGAGTGCGGTGTCGTGTTAAGTCTATAATATATTCGCTTGCTGACATACAGCATGTTCCCTTTAGTCACCACCGTGTTCTCTGGTCAGAAAGGGCAAGATTAGATAGGAAGTGAAACGTAGCTTCCCCTGGCCGTTTTAACTCCTGTACTGTGTTGATATGTCTGTTAGGCTCGCTAACACAATCACTTTGCTGCATTTGACATTCTGACCATCTGTAAGTGTTTTACGCTGATGGGACTTTTCAACAAGTGGATATTTCCTTCTCGTTGTTTTGATGTAGGAGCAGTATCGATGCTGTACGAGCCTCTGACAGCTGAAACTCGAACAGACCTGCTGAAATCCCCGCACGTCCGTAGTTAAAGTCCGGGAACAAGGCAAAATCTCAGACCCTTGCATTATTTATGGGAAATGGTTCATTGAGTGAAAAATAAAAAAACCCTGATGTGCTCACACTACCCCGGAGGAGCCACCGTGTCTGATCTGGTGCTAGCGTGATCTTTTCATCATTTCTCTGATTCTATCTCTTCTTTGTCCCTCGAGACCAGACGAGTGGAATCCCTCCTCTGATTGCCCGGCAATCAATATTTTAAACGGGAGGCCACAGGAGTCTACGCAAGTAAAGAGAACCAGAAGAGTGGTGGGGAGGGGTCAGAGTGAGTGTAGGTGTGGTGGCCGCTGTGTGCGTGCCTTTTGCCAGTGGTGACCTTGGCAGAGTCAGGAGTTTCCTCTTAGTATTGAAAAGGGGGTCTGTCACACACTTGAACCACACCAGGGCAAGTCAGGCCAGGCAGGAGAAAGAGGAAGCGAGGGAGTCCAGAGAGACGCGGGGGGACTAAGGGTGTCTTTTGGCTCTGGCTGCAGATTAAGGGTGAGAGAGGTGGTGGCTAGCAGAGAGAGGGGGAGACTGAGAGAGAGAGACGAGCTTTGCGGCAAGAAGAGAATGCAGGGGCAAACCCATTTGTCCTTATGTACCTCTCTCGATCTATCTTTTCTGTAAAAATGATGATGTTGGAGTGAGGAATGTGTGAGTCAGGAGGACGTAGACTAGAAGGGGAGGATGAGGAAAAGGGAAGGATATCCTCAAGCCATTCTGAATGGGTTAATCACAGGAAGTAGACCGAGCAAAGGCAGACACATCTACACCACCACAGTCACCGCATCTGAAACCACTAGCTGGCTGGCTGCCTGTCTGCCCAACTGACTGACTGACTTCCTGGCTGACTGGACCAAACCTCAAGAAAGTTTGTAACAGGACCAAAAGGGCCCTGATACCATTTTAGACAGTGTAGCTCTGCAGACTTAGGACTTGTAGCAATTCGTCACCACTGTCACTTGTCCTTTGAGTCCATTGAATTCGTCTTCGTCCCTGACAAAGTTGTCTGTATCCCAGTCATTAAATTATTCTTTATACTGCAAGCCCGTCCTTTATGTTTGGGTTCCCTTGGTTTTCCCAATTCCTTCTAAAAACACGCAGTGCGTGCCCTCTATGCACGCAGCTCACCGATACAAAAACAAGTTGGCTATGTAGCCTTGGCACAGGTTAAACACAGTAGCAAAAGGCCAGAAACCCTCAGTTTGCTTACAAATTTTGCTTCATAATAAAAGAATTCTACATGTATACATAGACAAATAAGTGTATATTTTGTGTGTGTGTGTGTATGTGTGTTTCTGTGTGTATTTTATAGATCTAATTCTATATATGGAGGCTGCGGTGCCTCAGCAGTAGAGCATGCTTCTGTGACTGACTAGCCAGAGGCAGGGGGTTGAACCTACCACGGGGCATCAGGGAGAGTATCCAGCCTTAATCCCCCAAGCTTCGTCCATGTCCATTCACCAATCATGGGGACTAATCATGGCACGTTAAACTACAGGCCTCTCATTCAGTGCAGATATGATGAAATTATAAAACGCACTAGCTGCAAGCAATAGAAGCAAGTCTTTCAGAAACTTCTGGCAGCCTTGTTTCATTAATGGAACAGTCTCAGATGTGTGGCCTGGCGTCTTCTACCCAACAGAAACAATCCAGTGTTTTTTATTGGAGATCAGAATCTTGGCTTTGTGTGTCGAACTTTCTTTTTTCAGCTTGTAATGCAAACCATGGCACCTTACTGCAACTTCGGGCCCGCGCCGGCCTGTAAATGAGGCTCGCAGAGCTGCACATCATGTGTGAAAGGAATGAGTTAATGGCTGTTTGGAGGTGTTCTTAGAATTCACGTAGCCCTAGCCGAGCCGATCGCAGATAGGCCTGTTCATACCAGACTGTCTGGCCACAAGGCGAAACACTCAGCAAGAACACCTACGAACTCGCACACGCTCACAAACACACACACTTAATTGTAAACACCGAGTGTGCTATGCAGAGTCTAGGTCAGTGTGAGCTTTGCTGTCTGAGTCCCTGGAGCTATGCTGGAGAGGGTGATCATCACTCGCTCCATCAGCAGTGTGTGTGCACGGACTCAACTCTTAACGCAGTGATCGTGACAAGGTTATCATTTACTCTTTACTGTAGCTGTGTGTCACATCTAAACTTCTTATTGTTGAATCCAGCTCATTATATTAACCACTATTGTGCCCGTTCAGTATGTGCAGCAGCATATATTTGTGGCATCCTACTCACGCCTACTGCATGAAGAATTTATTACACATGTGCGCACACACACGTGAACACACAGTCCTTTTATTCTGAACTGGTTTCAAATGTAAATCATAATCTACAGCACTGCCATTTTCTAACGGTGTCATGTGGGAGCTTTTGTTTATGACCCATCTTTCTTTTTTCCAGTATTATGTGCCAAGAACCTCGCAAAGAAAGACTTCTTTCGTAAGTATCTCTTTCACATTTGTTTCTCTCCCTCATCTCATACATCTAATGTTTGATTTGGTTAATGTGACTGCATATTTTCACAAATACCACCCTTTTGATGCACTCATTGGAAGCCTTTGGTGGGTTTCTGTGCAGACTGTGCTGATATTTGGTTATCTTGGATATATTCACAAACTGGCTGATAGAGGCCCACAGACTGCAGGGCTAGAAGAGGGAAAAAGTGCTTACACTGTTGTGTTCTGTCAGTAGTGATAAGAAGCCAGGCTTTGTGGTGGTTATGACCATGCTTACATTTTATCTTGTTAGATATTGTTCAAGCTTTGTCTTCAATATAGGATGTATTGGAATTATATTGAAGTTAGGATTCAATTTCATTAATTCCCTGAAAGTAGTTTGAAACTGTACTTCCAGGCCTGCCAGACCCGTTTGCCAAGGTGGTGGTGGATGGATCAGGTCAATGCCACTCCACAGACACAGTCAAGAGCACATTGGACCCCAAATGGAACCAGCACTATGACCTGTGAGTCTCTTCTCTCACACTGGTAACACGGCAACAAACTTTGGAGCACCACCTGAAAATATCCTAACTTACGGGACAATGCAGCCCATTTTCTGTAATGTCATTTTGCCAGCTATTCCCTGTGAGCGTCTTACATTCACTGTCAACTACCTCGTATGTCTTCTGTATTTGTCCTCCACTAAAATGGTGCCTGTATCCATAGCAGGTACAATGGTTTAAAGACTCCTCAAGGTGACACGGCCTCATGGTCATAAGACGCCATGCAATGGTCATGTTATGGCTAGATTCGAGAAATGTTACGAGAGATGCATATAATCAAGATATCTTTATTTTTGAAACTTAAAATGGACAAATTGAGACAGCTGAGCATCGAAGCGTCCGTCTCTTCTTCTTTCCCTGGATGGAGGAATTCCAACGCTAATCAGGCTGTCCTCCCTCCTTGAGTGACAGCTTCATTTGTTTTGTCCTCCCTTTTAGTGGAGTGAAATTGCATTAGGTATTTTAGAACAAAATATAATGTCTGGGTTAACGCGGGGCTCATTTTACACCACCGTATATCTTTTCTCAGCACATATCTATAATCCAGTATGTGTCGGAGAGATTTTTGATATAAAGATGCTGACCATATTTAAAGGGAATGATATGTGTTTTTCAGCTACATTGGGAAGACAGACTCCATCACCATCAGTGTATGGAACCACAAAAAGATCCATAAACGGCAGGGGGCAGGGTTCCTGGGCTGCATACGACTGCTCTCCAATGCCATCAGCAGGCTAAAAGACACAGGATGTAAGTCCCTTCACTGAAAACAAGCATTCATGTCCATGTATTACCATTATATTGATATGAATTTACTGTAACAAAATAAATGCCATTGAAAGACAGAAATCAAGCAAAACTTAGGTGAATTATTTACAGTAAGAACCGTAATGGTTCGAGACATAGATTAGAAAGAGGTTTCTTCCAGTGGGCAGTTTTTTTCTTATTACAAGAGTACAGGGGTAGCATAGCTCAGGAGGTAGAGCGGTCTCTAGTAATCAGAGATGGGTGGTTTGATCCCCAGCCCCTGCAGAAAGCATGTTGTCCTTGAGTAAGACATTGAACCCTTAACTGCTCAAGCCCTGCGATGGAATGAGGATCTGTCCAGGGTGGTTCCCCACCTTTCACCCAATGAGTGCTGAGATGGGCTCCAGCAAGACTCCGCGATCCGATTTCAGATAAGCGATTGTTGCTGTATGGATGGACAAAAAGAGCATGTTTTATCACCCCAGTGCCAGCATTGGCTAGGAGGTGAAGTAAAAGAACACACGGCAATGCTACTTACACGTGGATATCTAATTGAAAGTATGAGTTGAATCACTAACCAGCCCGGTTGTGTTGTTCACACAAAATCAAATAACACCTCGATGTCAGTTTAAGTGTGAACTCACACAACCTTTGAGAGGTGTTTGGCAGCGTTTGTCATGCACAGCGTTTGTCATGCATAATCTGGAAGGTTCCTTCCAGAGTGGCAGAAAGGGTTGATACCAGTTATTAAGGGTTGGCCACAGCAGTGCAAAAATGGCACCACTAACAAGTGTAGACGTCCATGCATGATTTTCATATGTTACCAGACTGATTTATATTTCCTTCCATTGTCCTATTCAAGACCAGCGGCTGGACCTGTGTAAACTCAATCCCTCAGACAGTGATGCTGTCCGGGGACAGATTGTAGGTAAGGCTGCACTTGTGCACACATACACAAATACACTCATTTTCATAACTCACCATGGCCCATCTTTTTAACTCGATGTATATTTCTCTCATTTTTCCTCTTCAGCTCTTTTATCCACTCTTCTCTGCTTTTTCTCAAACTCGGTCCTTTGCAATACGCTCCGTTATCCTTGACTTGTCTACTGTACACCTGCCTTTCACTCGAATCACCTTTTTTTGCTTTTATTTTGTTTTTGCTTTTAATTCTCAGTCAGCCTACAGACGCGAGATCGCATTGGAAGTGGAGGCCCAGTGGTGGACTGCAGGGGCCTGTTAGAAAATGAAGGGTGAGTGTCTTCTTGGTTGATCAGACTGGGAACCTGACCCCAAACTAGAACTCTGTTGACATTCCACTCATAACTGGATGAACAAATTACAGATAATATGCTCATCCTGTTCGATTTTTGTGTGTGTTCAAGAGATTTCTTTAAATCTCGGGGAATACGAGCCTGTTTCGTGCTTATATTTACAAGTATATAAAATTATTATTGCTTTTTTCCCCCCCTGCTGCATCACCTTAAGTCATGCTACATATGTTATGGCTCACGTGAAGTGAACAGGGTTAAGACGTTCAGCTAATGATTTGGTCTGGGGCCCGTTCTTATCGTTTGGAAGTTGTTTTTTTCTTCCATTTTACTTATTTGAAAATAGTTGTCTGTAAATCTGTCCAAATCTGTGGCATGCTTCTACACCTGTCTTTAACTTTAATTTCAGGTGGGTTCTTTTTACAAGCTTTCAGGGTTTTTTCATCCCACCTGTGGATTTTTATGTAGTTGTATGTTCTCTTAATGTTTATCATATGCGCAGGGAAAGAAACAGCCTTAATTCATCAGTGCCTCTTGGCTTTAAGTTTCCTTTCATCAAGCGCATAAGTAGGGCTGTGATTCAAATCGGGCCCAAACCTGCAAATATAGGGATGGAGAATTAAGTGCAAGTGTGTTGCAGGAATGGTCTGTATAAAAGTTTGGTCTTGGTACTTGCCTTTCTGATTCTTTTCCAACTTTTCTCTAAATTCAAGTTATAATTAGAAAGGATTTGACCCAAAATATACCATTGCCATCATTTAGGGAAAAACCAAAACATGGAATAAATCAATGAAAAGGTTATAAAAAAGAAAAAATGGTTTACCTTTATGTGTGCATATCTGTATGTAGCCCGGTGTTTGAGGGCTGCTTCAGTGAAGAACCGCTGCCCTACTCGGACACCACTGGTGCAGCAGGAGGTGGGAACTGCCGCCTTGACTCACCCAGTCAGGAGAATCGACTTCAGACACAACGAATCAGAAGCCAGGACTCAAGAAGCCATGGCCACACCCCTCAGAACAGGCCACATGGGCATCAATCACCTGATCTACCTGAGGGATATGGTAAGTGTTATTATTTAGTGATTGTTTCATTTGCCTGTGTGGGTTACCAACTTTGGACATATACTGATTCTTATTGACCAAATAATGTCAGTATTCCAGATTGAATGGAAAGGGGAGTGGTTGATGTAAAGTTCTATGTGTGCTTATGTGTAAACCCCTCTTTAAATTCTTTTCATAACAGAGCAACGAACCACAGTACAGGGTCAGGTGTATTTCCTTCACACACAGACGGGAGTCAGTACCTGGCATGACCCTCGGATACCCCGGTATGGTTGCACACTACTTACTTTTACTATAAGGTCTTGTCTAGTACGTAATGGGACATGAGAGAGATGATCCCTGTCAGTAAATCAGACATTGGGTATACAGGAGAAAATTCAGAACGAGTATCATTTATTGACACCATATTGGAGGTGAGTTGACATATATAATAAACTAAAGCTAAAACTCGTGACTCTTGGACTCCTAACTCTAAAACCAACCTTATTAGACATTCACAATGGTGCAGCCAATGCTTTGCTATATACTGGATGTTTAAGCTGTGGTTAAAATCCCTTCAGTTCCCATAATTTAAAACTACTTTTAACGATGGGTCTTCTCAGTCATTTCCTCACATATTGCATTTATGAATCTTGGATGGGCAGAAAATTCATTTGTTTAATATTGTCAAGAACCAAATTCCTGAACTGATGGAATTTTGAAATGGTTTGCCTCCAACCCTGCTTCCTCAAATCTAGGAGGACATAAATAGGATCTGGTCATGAGATTGTTTGCTGACATACAATTTCCACCTCTTAGGAGTCATTACCATGTGCAAAAAGAGTTGCCAAAAAATTATAACAAGTCCTGCACTTCCTGGTTAGCATTTCCTTATACAGTGCAAAAAATTCTCTATCCAAACAAAGACCACACTGTACTGTTCTCCAGTAAGTAAACAGGCCCTCTCACAGCAACGTCTGAGAGGAAAATGGAGAAACCATGTTTGGTTCCACATTGGTTTGGGTTAAGTAGTCCAGCAGATTATGAAAAAAAAAACTTTGCTGATTTCCTGAGTCTTTGGAGTCTGAGTCTGACTTGGTATGAGGGGTTAAGCAGATCTAGTATGTTGGGTCAGGACACAGAGAAAAGTCTTGTTCAGGGCACACCCCAGCAGTATGAGTGGTTCACAGTGAAAGCACGGGTAGACCGGATAGTGAGAGTATACAAAATGTGCCCGGTTTTCCTCAAGGAAGAGTACTTTTCTATCAGAAGTGTGTTTCGATTGACGGAAATGTTCAGTAAGGCCAATCACTATTGGCTGAAGGCCGAATAATGCAAATTGTCATCGGTGTAGGGACCTGACCAGTGTGAGCTGTGAGGAGCTGGGCCCTTTGCCAGTGGGTTGGGAGGTACGGAGCACTGTGTCTGGCAGGATCTACTTTGTGGACCACAACAACCGAACCACACAGTTCACAGACCCCCGCCTACACACAATTATCAGGTAACACCACTTGCCAACATAGTCATCAAGTAAAGACACACACCACATGATGTCCACTGTCTCTGCAATGACATCCAGAATGCACTCAAACTAATTCACATCCATATAAAAACAGCAGTTTAAAAGCATTACTTTGTCCAACTCATCCTCTCGTTCCTGAATACCCCCCATACCCCATACATGCATGTTCTGCTCTCGATCAACCTCGTCTGTCACGCATACCTTCCCTCTCGTCTCCTGTCACCCCATCAGTCAGCACACTCAGGCAAAAGAGTCCTCCCAAGCCCCCCAGATGGAAGTGGGAGGTGAGGAGGTTGGAAGTGGTGGAGGGGGAGGAGGAGAGGGGGATGTAGCGGTGCGCTACGAAAGAGACCTGGTACACAAGCTGAAGCTGCTCCGCCACGAGCTTTCGCTGCAGCAGCCCCAGGCAGGCCATTGTCGCATAGAGGTGTCCCGCGAGGAGATCTTTGAGGTGGGTAGAAGTCTGGTCTCATACACACAATCAGAAAATACAGCCATCCCCCAATTCACTCAACAGTTTTTTTCTTACAGCAGCTCAGACATAACACACTAGTTACAGGTCTCCTGATGCAAACACCCAAATATTCTGTCTTGATACACATAACCAGTCTTGACCTTTTTACACACGCACTTGGTTATGCAGATTAACAACCAAATTCATATTGACTTTCTTATTGTGTGTCTACTTGTGTTCTTGCACTTATTGTGCGTGTGTGTGTGTGTGTGTGTGTGTGTGTGTGTGTGTTTCCGCATCCACCTACCTGTCTGCAAATATAGGAGTCGTATCGTCAGATAATGAAGATGAGACCCAAAGACTTGAAGAAACGTCTAATGGTGAAGTTCAGGGGAGAAGAGGGTCTAGACTATGGCGGAGTGGCAAGGTAACTACTTTTTACAGCTCTGAGAGCAATGGAGATTTTCACTTTAGTACTCTGAATGTCTACCCTGAAAGGTCAGAGTTCATTTTTTTGCTATCGGTCATGTTGGTGTTTTCAAACAGGTAAATTTTGATATGTGATGTTTTTGTGTGAATTCTGAACGTTGTTCTCCATTGTGGTGGTTCTCTGTAGGGAGTGGCTATACCTGTTATGTCATGAGATGTTGAATCCCTACTACGGCTTGTTCCAATACTCCACAGACAACATCTACACGTTGCAGATCAACCCTGACTCCTCTATCAACCCTGTGAGTAAAGATGAACACACACACATAATTCATAGACATGAAAAGTTGCAATTAGTGAAGTCTGGAATGGAATAAGAATTGGAAAATAATCTACACGAAGACTTGATAAATAATTTAATGCTTACAATGGTAATTCACAATTGAAAAATTGGTATCCTATAGTGCAATGACCATCTCTCACCATATCTTTCTTTGTCTGCCTCTGTATCACTGTGCCTTCCTTTTGTCTGGCTGCCTTTCACAGGACCACCTGTCATATTTCCACTTTGTGGGCCGTGTGATGGGCTTGGCAGTATTTCATGGCCATTACATCAATGGGAGCTTCACACTACCCTTCTACAAACAGCTTCTAGGCAAACCCATCCAACTCAGTGACCTGGAGACCACCGATCCCGAGCTGCACAAGAGCCTCATCTGGATACTGTGAGTGAAAATGCAAATCTGCTGCATTATGCTGATATGACTGTGCTAGTTACCTCAGAGATGTGCACCCAGAGACCGTCAGCCTTGCTTTCTCTGTACCATATGCACGTGTACATATTTATGATACTTTGCTACTTTTCGAAGTGCCCCTGGACTCCTGAAACACAAGACACTCTTAATAGGTGTTATTTGAATATACCTTTGTGTTATGGTGAATTAAATACTTATCATATATCATATATAATATAATAATCCTTAAGACACATGAACACATACCATGTCAGTGTTTTAGTCTTATCCTCCTTTCTCTGTGTATGTGTAGAGAGAATGACATTACATCAGTCTTAGACCATACGTTCTGTGTGGAGCACAACGCTTTTGGGAAGTTCCTACAACACGAGCTCAAACCCAATGGGCGGAATATCCCTGTTACTGAAGAAAACAAGAAGGAATATGTCAGGTAATAACAGAGAATCTGAAGCCACCTCACCCCCCTGGACCGTGATTACTCCATTCTTATTCCGTAACATATGCATTTCCCTGTGACTCCCTGTCTAGCCATTGTCTTAGTCATACACTGTCATCAGTGTCCCGCTGTGATTATAGTTTTAAAGAAAGTATGTGTGCATGGAACAAATGCAGGTATCCAGTCTTTCTGTTTTTAATAGAAAAGCCTGTCCCTCAGACGAATGCTAAGCTAGCTTGTGTTTTGTGAATGACGGTACAGCGACAGTATGACTCTGTTGGGATGTATATAATGTAATGATTTTGTACGACTTTCAGACTTTATGTAAACTGGAGGTTCATGCGAGGTATTGAGGCCCAGTTTCTGGCTCTTCAGAAAGGCTTCTGTGAACTCGTCCCCCAGCATCTGCTCAAACCCTTCGACCACAAAGAGCTTGAGGTACTTGTTTGTGTGCGAGCAGTTAGTCTATAGTAATGATGACTGTTATTGTATTTCACATCCTATGTGTGTGTGTGTGTGTGTGTGTGTGTCTGTGTGTATGTGTGTATATATACATATATTACAGTTTCCCCACTTCTTTGTTGCCTCCAGTTGATCATTGGTGGTCTGGGGAAGATTGACCTGGCAGACTGGAAAGCCAACACACGCCTGAAGCACTGCACATGTGACAGCAATGTGGTGCGGTGGTTCTGGCAGGCAGTGGAGGCTTTCAGCGAGGAGAGGAGAGGACGCCTGCTCCAATTTGTCACAGGCTCTACCAGAGTGCCGTTACAGGGGTTCAAAGCTCTGCAGGGTGGGTCACGCACTCGCTCAGATGCAACTAACACTCATGCTTTCACACATGCACCTGACCGGCCTGTACTCAGTGACTGCTAACATTCTACTGTTTGATATATATAAAGGCTCGCTAGAACTCACCTGCTAGAAATCGCTGTGGCTCGGTATCAATTGGATGCCAACAGTGCAGTTTAATTTCATTGAAGGGGAAGTAAAGCATTATTCTTTAGCTGAAAACGTGTTGGTGTGGGTTGACCGCCTCCAAACTGCCCTCTTAATATGGGTCGTCAAAGAAGCCTCGGCATCAACGCGCATGGAGTTCAGCTCGACTTGATGCATACTTGAGGTTCAGCTTGTCAGACCTATAAAACATTAGGCATGCAGAAAGGCAACATGTCGGTGTTAGCTGACTAAACCCTCTGGGCTGACTTGTGAAAAGCTAGGACAAGATGTTCTAATGCAACACTCCCACTTTTAGTCAAACCCCCCCCTCCCCTTTTTTTTCCAGAATGCTTGGAGACCAGAGTAGACTAATAGACAATGGAACAATAGTGCCTACTAACGCTTCAAAGCTCAATGGAGATAACGTGGATCACACCCACCTAAAAATAGTGAGATTCAAAACTCTGTGTGCTCATGTGAGAGTGACTTGTGGTCATCAAAAGAATATGGGTGCCCCGACACATCTACATTCCCTTACCCTTAGGGGGCGGCATGACTCGGGAGGCAGAGCGGCTTGTCCAGTAATCAAAAAGTCACTGATTTGATCCCTGGCTCCTTCAGAAAGCATGTTGAAACATCCTTGAGCAAGACGCTTAACTGCTCCCTGGGCGCTACAGCTGCTCCTATACAATAGGATGGGTTAAACGCAGAGGACCCATTTTATCGTAGGAATACAATGACCAGATAAAGGGGCTTCCCTTTCCTCACTACTTAGTTTTTCATAATCCGGTTCAGAGATGCAGAGCCTCATTTTCAAATTGACCATAGTAGTAAAGGTGTCTTTCTTTATACAGTAGAACAGCAAAGCCCCTGTTTAAGTCTCATGGATGCAGACTAGTGAAACATTGAGTTCTCTGGATTATGCTAGTTTCGAGTTGAAAATAGATTCAAATTAAATTTGATCAAACTCAGTCCAGAGGACATCATTCTGCCTTCACCACCTACTTTCCCCTTTATGGCTTCCAGCAAACACTGTTAAGGTTTCAGATGTTTTGATAACAGGTGCTCTGGTTCTAAGTTAAGCTTTCTGATCTGTGCACTAGTGGAGAGCAGTGATAACTAGAATGTATGTGTGTAAGGTTCTACAGGTTCTGCAGGACCAAGGCTCTTCACTATCCATTTGATAGACGCCAACACCGATAACCTACCCAAGGCACACACATGGTAAGAAATACACACAACACAACACAATCTGTACTGTTGTCCCTCTTGATGCTCCCTTAACGCAACCATTTGTGTCTGTCCCCAGCTTTAACAGGATAGACATACCCCCGTACGAGTCGTATGAGAAGCTTTATGAGAAACTGCTGACAGCTGTTGAGGAGACCTGCGGCTTTGCCGTGGAGTGATGAAACCACAAACACACTAATATGCACACAAACACTTCAAAATACTAATGCTTACACTTGCACAAAACCCTGATAGCATTTTACAAAAACATACCCACACCCAGAATAGAACTACAGGCTAGCCATACCAGGACATCACACACACACACACACATGCGCACACACACACACACACACACACTTTTGTCTTTTGCGACCTCTCCGTCGCTGAACTGCTGGTCGACGGAGGAGGTTTGGCAAGAGGAATGAAAACACAAAACGGAAAAAGAAGAAAAGTATTTTAGAATTTTTCAGATGTTTTGAAGAAGCATTTTTACTCTTCAGTTTTAACAAGCTATGATGTCCTTCAGAGCACCGACCTACCGCTAGGACCTCGATGTCTCCAGTGATGCTCAAATCATATACAGTCTCTGGATGTAATCAGCCAATCGTGTATAAGCGTATGAGCGAGAGACCCTTGAATCGGATGTCTGAGCGGCGAGGTGGAGACTGGATGTCTCTCATTTTTCTTTCCCCGTCTCCACAAGCAGATCGACAGACTTGTGTCCGTGCTTCGTGTTTAACCACTGTTGTGTACCAGAATGTGTGTGTCTGCGTGCGAGTGGCTGCATGTGAGGGCGAAAAGGTGTGACATGGTATTCATATCTGTGAGAGGATGGATGTGTCAAACGCATGTCGCCAGGTTATACTTTGGTTTTTTTTACAAAAAGAAAAGGACAAAAAAAAGTGATCAAATGAGCCTGCACCTGTTTTGTTACATTGTCTCTTCCATTTGTATCTGCGACCACTTTGATTCACTCTTGATACCGATTATTAATGTCTGATATTATTTATTACTGACCATGCTGCTATATGCCCTACCGAGAGCCCACTCTAACCTATTCATTCATCTTCCCAGTAGCCCCACCACCAGTCGGATTGAGGTCTGTTTTACGTGTCACCATTTAGTCCTCACGTTATGGCGTCGGACACGGACTTAGATGGAGCGTGGGGTGGATTAAGGCCGGATACCCTTCTTGACGCCCGGCGGTGGGTTCGAACCCGCTACCTCTGGCTTGTCAGTTACTGAAGCGTGCGCTCTCTACCACTGAGCCACCGCGGCCCCCACCACCGATACGATCGCAGGATCGATTTACTTGAAATTCAAACAAACCGATTCCCTCATGCAAGTGGATTTTCCCATAATTCACTTGTCAGAGCATGGGGTTTATTACCATGTGACAATTTTTATTTTCCACATTGTATTTATTGAATTTAAAGTCAATTGGCTGTCTTAGGGCGAGGGTACAACCCCAGCCAGAGCATTAAAGAAAGAAACATTCTCATCTAAGATGCTGTGCAGGTGTCCGAGCGACGTCACAAAGCATCGCCTTAGTGTCGGTCCATATGCTTGGGAGAGAGGACTCGGCGGTGCAACAGTTTGTTTACGTATGTTATCTAAGCAATAAAATTTCAACATTTCAGGCTAAAAACAATTTATTTACACCATTTCACAATCTTTTCTGACCCAGATGTCTGTCATTTGTTTCATGGCTCTAGGGTTGGGGAAAAGTTGCGTTTTATCTCGTCGTCATCTTCCTTAAGACCGCCATGAATGAACAAAATCTCTTTTAACAGTCACTAAGCCTCCACTGAAATGAATGAAATGGAAAACTAAGCGTTGAGCAAATGCCGAGGAACATGTTGGGATGTTGTAGATTGAAGATGACTGTTATGCAGTACCATTACAATCTACATTTTTTAGGTTGTTTATTGTGTAATGGATGCAAGAGTATTGTAACTTACTATGTACTAAAACATTTATGAAAAATACAATGTAAATAAGATTATATTAAAGAAAACTAAATTGAAAATACTTTAACTGAGTTCTATGATTTTGTGTAAAAGCAAAGCTTATTTTGCTTCTACTACTGCTCACCTCAGCTGCTCCCATCAGGGGTCTCCACAGCAGATCATCATCTCCATCTCTTCCTGTCCTCTACATCTTCCTCTGTCTCACCAGCCACCTGCATGTCCTCCCTCACCACATCATAAACCTCCTCTTTGGTCTTCCTCTTCTCCTCTTGCCTGGCAGCTCCATATTCAGCATCCTTCTCCCAGTATACCAGCATCTCTCCTCCACACATGTCCAGACCATCTCAGTCTGGTCTCTCTGGCTTTGTCTCCAAACCATCCAACCTGGGCTGTTCCTCCAATATACTGGTTTCTGATCACGTCCTTCTTCAATCTTAATGCAAATCCTGCCATTTTCAAATTTGGTCACGTTAATGTACAGCCCTGCCATCTTTTCTAGTAAAAGCAACAAACTCAGTGAAAGTGAGTACAATGGTAAGTCATTCATAACAAGGACCTGGAGACTAAACTGTTAAACATCTTGTCAAACATTCCAATTCTGCTGAAGTAATTTCGGCGTTAACATATAAGGTGAGTAGGCCTATGACTTACAATTGCATATTAATGTGTGTGTGTGTGTGTGTGTGCGCGCGCGCGCATGTGTGCGCAACAAGGTGATGTGATGTGTACAGTACCACAGAAGGAGTATGTATGTATTACTTTCCACTTGCCTCCTTCCTAACCTCTTGCTTACAGCTTGGCATCGCTGGCTACCCCTTGTAGTGAATAAGGAAGCAGGCCAGTGTATAAATTTCCCCCTACAAGGTCATAGCTTCTCCTTCACAAAGACCCCTGGCGGGCCTCCTTGTGGCCGCACATGGTAACTGGGAGCCTTCTGACATCTGCTTTGTTGCTGGACTTTCCCCATCCAAGAAGCAGTGTATCCACTTGACCTCTAGCGCCCCCTCTTGAACCTACTTGACAACAACACGATGTATTCTTGCCATTGTTCAGTGGGAACTCGGAGGACAGCCGCGAACCGAATCAGGGTCGTTCGCACCAAAAGGTGAGCACACTAACCAGTCGGCTCCATACAGCTAGTTTTTAAAGCAGGTTTTCACTGAGCTGTTAACGTTGTGATGACTCTCTATTGTGCCTGAAGCCCGTTCACTTTCTTTAGAACCCATTCGTTCCACAAAATGTCTCTAGAGCTTCATCTGACAGGAGTTCTTCTCATTCAGCACACTGGTTTCGGCTCAGCATCACTACCTCCCATTATTAATCCAAATTGAATGATTCTCAGGAGTTACATTTCCTCACCAAACGCGTTGGGTCTTTTACGGGGGTAGAGTTGTCTCCCAAATTTATTTTTCGTTTCAAAATCGAATGACACCACATGTCCCTGCACGTGGGAGCGTTAGCTAGCTTAGCTAAACACGTTTGTCGCTACTTGATGACGTATCGTGATTTTTGCGACATTCAAAAGTAACTGGTCATTGAAATGACACATTTGAATTTGGCGTTTTTATTTTAGGGAATTCTTGAGCACATCTAGATACAAAAATAACTAGCTTATACATTTCTATTTGAATTTCGATCTGACCATTTGGAAGCAACACTTCCACCAGATATCGTCAAGGTCAGGTCGCTTGAGACTACCTGGGCTAGACAACTGATATCAGCTCGGCGGGTGTCATCCTCTCCTTCACGGTCAGAATTACACAGGATTTAGATGTCAAACACCCCTGGCTAAAACATGGACCTCCCCAAAACAGAGGTAAAAATAAGTTGGTGTTGAAAGATAGATCATCCATATTTTCCCATACTCATGCGTGGAGGAATGGATTTCGGACAACCCTAAAGTTGGATCATACCATTTCTTAATCTTGACCTTGGTTCTCTGCCTGGTGTTGTGCGCCATTCTTCAGGTGACCGGCGCGAGCTCTTCGGCAATATATGTTAGCACAATGTAAGTATATGTATTTTTTAGCTTGTTTGACACTTTAAGTTCTTTAAATTCTGAATTAATGCTAAAACCATATATGGATTAACGCTAGTGTATTTTTACGGCATGGTCTTTCAATATAAAACGTCATCTAAAGTTAGCCAACTTTGGTGCTAAGTCAGGAGCAGTGAGACGGTGGAGTATTAGTTAGAGACAGGTATTTCGGTATCAGTATAGACTGGTGGAAGAAGTACTCGGATACTTTACTCAAGTAAAAGTATCCGGGAAATAATGTGAAAATGCCTAATTGCAAATAAAAGTACTTTATTTAAAAATCCTACTTAAAAACGCGGTTAGTAAATTTCAAAGGCCCCATGCTAATCCTTCCGCTTGTTACGTAACTTGGTTTTATCGTTTCTGATTCCATGCTTCATACTGTGCATGCATTCTTCCACCAATGTGTATTGAAACGTGTGACTAACTATAAAATAGTAAATGTAAACCTTGATATCTCCTATACCACTTTGCTTTTTAATCGCGCATCTGCGTTAGCTAGCTAGACCAGGAGAGCATGCCGGGAGGGACCCTAAAGGGGTGTGTCTTGATCTATGCTCAATAATCCAGGTAAGGGGGTCACAAAAAGGGAATCATTAACTGGACAAGAAGTTTTTTCTCAGAAACGTTTTATCACTCATTTAATCTGAGCTGACTGCAGCATGCCCGCACCAATAAACACTTTTAGTGATACCACACAATGAAAGCCTGGTTTCATTTGTAAGTTGGTAACTCACTGCACATTCAGTGGTAATGAGTACTATTCACAGAGGAATGGGGTATATGTGCAATCACAGGATTGTAAGAAGACGACAGATATACTCTGAGACCACCACCCCTTTTCAAGGATGGTCGTTCCCGCCTAACATAAATGGCATCTATAACACCCCTTTCAAACCAGCGTTCCTCCCTTTCAAGGATACTCATCTTTGAAAGAGTGCCCACTAGTATGTAGATTGGTGTAGACCCCAGAGTCCTGGCCTGATGTGTTGGCTTTCCTGTGTTGTGCCATCCTCTTGGCCAGTGTCTGTTTTGTCTTCTGTGTGAATAGTACTCAATACCACTGAATGTGCAGGTAATGACCAACTTGCACATGAACCCAGCCTTTTGTGGTGTGGTATCGATGTACTGTTTATAAGGGTGGGAATCCTTGCTGTCAGCTCAGACTGAAGATGTCTCCTGTTTGTGGGACAAAACGTTTCTGAAAACTTTCGGATCCAGTTGAACCGATTAATCTTTTTTTGTGATTGAGTATGAGTGTTAATCTGACTAATACAGGTTAACCTGCAGGGTTGGAGTCCTGATCTATGGGACCGCATGTGTCCTGCTTCTGGCACTATGATCTTTACTTAGTTCTAGTGTTGCTTCAGTACCTTTTGCACTTTGGATCTATGCACTTGATGTCCGGCGACTGGAAAAGAGCGTCTGCTAAGTGCCTGTAATGTGATAACTTAATTGAATCAAAACCCATTCATCTTGAAATCTTAACACCTTAGGGGATGGAAAATTATCAAGTAGTGACTTGCTCCTGCTCCTTCACATAGCGTATATAAAATTTGTTGTATTCTTTATTGAGAATTATTTTTGTTGAATCACGGTGGAAATAAAAGATATTCGAACGAGCAGGACTACGGCACCCAGAATGCATCTGCGTGTGCTTATGCGTCAGTGCGCCTGACGCGGCCAGCCACTCTTGTTTTGGCAGGCAGTTGTTTCGATGTCCGCAGATTGTAAACCCGAACGACGTTTCATGCACTGGCCGCACAAAGGAATCGAGACCGAGGTGATGTATATTTCACACACGTGTCTCCGCCTAACACGATAAACGACGATATAGCTGACGGGACGATATAATAAGGCAGACTGGAGTTTATCCCATGGGGTTAAGCTAATTGCTAGACAGCTAAGCTAGTGTTTGTCAACCCCCCTCATGCAATCCAATGGTCAGAGCAAATCTTGACGTTTATTTACGTGCGTTTGTGGCTTAACGTGGTGCTTTATGAATCGTCGTTCTTGACAAGGTTGTTGAAATGGCTCCTTGGCGTAGTTCCCTACAACTGTAAGCTATGATGGGTTGGTATATATTGAGACGTGACCATCAAATGTTGTTTAAAGTTGATAAATTGCATGGAGAACGGACGGAAGTTGCTAGCTCTGCTTTGGTTGCGGTTACCTTCAAATTGAGTCAGCCATTTGTGTGTTTATTTCAGGATACACCCGAACTGATAGCGTACTGTGCAGCTAAAAGAATTGCTCAGCAGCTACCCATGGATGATTTTTATTTTTATTTTGCCGTTGGCCAGAATCAATAACTTCACCGCTAATGCTGAGGCGTTTACTTCCCGTCAAGCTGTTTTGATGCCAACGCTGGCGTGTACACTAAAGTCGGTCAGATAACCATAAGATTTTTTATTTCAAGGAATCTGGTATTTTGTAAGGTGCGGCTGTCATGGACTGCCAAGTCATTGATTAATTAATTTAATCGTCCACAAGTGAGTTCATTGCTTAAACTCTTTGGAATCCAGGATAGTGCCATTCCTTTCTCAGCCTACTCGAGAACCATCAGAAATTTCTCATCATAAACGTGGTGTCCAGATATTAAACTTCATTTGCGAGTTGGAGAACCAGTTTCAGTTCGAGTTCTACAAATGTTATATTTATTATACCTTATTGAATGACGAGACAAATAACAAATAATTCCAGTTGTCAATTAAGTATGTGCCTTCTTTGAATAGATGATGATTGACTGTAGACCTGGCGTGTGAGGTAACTCCAGGGAGCCTGTCAGTATCACAATGGCAGATGGAGGTGGTGATGATGATGTTATTCACCTGGCAAGCTTCAACCTCCACCGTAGCCAAAGTAAGATTCTTCCCTCTTTTGAATCAAACTGTTTTTAACCCTTACATTCCCACGAACATGTATTGGAATATATACGTTTTTGAAAGTTTCTGTATACATTACATGCATTAAGCAGACTCTCTTATCCAGAGCGACGTACATCAAGTGCGTAGATTCAAAAGTAGAGGACACTCGCGCATAATCCAACCACATCAGGCATATATACAGATTTCCCTTAAAAAAAATTCTACAAAAGACTTTAATTTCATTCTAATGTTGTTTTATTACCCTTTAGGTGTAATGATGAGCTTATGGTGTTGACCTCTGTCTCATTTCTCCCAATTTTGTTTGTTATTGTTGCCTTTATTCAACTGCTTTTAAAAAAATGGAATCTAGGACTGGAAAATAGCTCTTAACATGAAGCTTGGTACTGAGGAGCCCTGATCCCTCTTAAGTGCTTGATTTAGCCCAATTCAATTTCGGCTAAGCACAAGTTACAGGAATGGATTAATAAAAACATCTAAGATCAAAACTTTTACATAATCTCAAAATATTTGTGATCTTTTATTGATTCCATATCCTCCCCCTTCACCTCCCACTGTGCATTTCCATTTATTAAGTATCTTCTCACACATTCATAGTGCTATTCTTGGCTGTGTGCATGTTTAGGCCGTCGGACCCGTCGAAGAGAGCTCATCACTATTTCTGACGATTCTGATGAGGAGCCTGTGACGCTGGTACCCAGGAGCCCTTTTTTGGTGCTGGACGATGCTGATGATGATATCAGAATACTGGAGGTGAACCACAAAAAAAACAGTCTCATTTTTTCATTCCACATTTCTATTCCTTATCAATTTACTCAGGGCTTTACAGTGTGAGTATTGAACTTGTAATCACCCCTAAAAACAGATATGTACAAACCAGTGATGGACTGGCCACCTAGAATTTGGGCAAATGCCAGATGAGCCACCTCTGATCATTGGCCATTTGGGCTGCTCAGAATTTATTTTTATGGGGAGTATTTGGAGCTACAGATGTGAAAAATACACCAGATTGAGTGGCTCAGTCTGACTGGTTCCTACAGCTAATGCCGTAAACTTTTCGTCAAAATTTGATAATTGACCGAATGACACTTATAAACATTCTGAAAGGTTACTTCATGCTGTCCAACCCAGGATAGAATTTCCTATGGATATGACTACACTGAAATAGCATATGTGTAGACATGCTTCCTGGGTCTTGTCAATCCTTTGAGCTGTCTTAATCTGCAAATTTGTACATATTTGTCACTATAATAGTTGATAATGGTAGCAAGCAATAGGCTTTAGTATAAAATGTATGGTACTGTGATGTTATAACCATATGTTCTTCAGTCTAACGCTCTCGCGACAGCTATTTCAGCTATAATTGTGATAACTAAAAGTCTGAGCAGCAGACTTGATTAACAATGTAATGAGTGACATCCCATTTCCTAGATAAAGATTTTTCTAAACCTACCCCTTCTACCTCTGTTTTGAAGGGCCACTATCCAGTAGAGGGCACTATAAACTTCTACATGTACAGTCGCACACAGGATGTTCCCAAACTCGTTAATAAATTATCCTTCTCGCACTTACAGCCAAACACCACTGAATTTATTAATTCAAATGTGTAAGACTTTAGTATTCAATTAATATTTCTGCATACAGTTACTGTCCATTAATAGTAGTAATACTACTTAGATATTGATTAGGAATCGCATATAAGACCAAGAGGACATGCTAAATGGTAATAATGACAAGATGCAAGGTTTTGGTTGTTGGTTTTTTATTGGGAAAAGATCTGTTTGAGTAGTACATTTGTTCATCTACTGGCAACATTGGCAGGCAAGTCAAACATTTAATTTTGGAGCATGACTTTGTGTGCTTTTCATTCTGGCGCCCGTGTACTTTGGGGGGGGTGATTAACTCTAGAGCCTTGATGCTATCCTATTACATCACCGTGTTTTTGAGTTATAGCCACTAAGATATAAGTTAACCTTTAATGTATTCCTGTGATCGCAATCGAAACCACATGCCAATTTCGAGGGAATATCAAAGCCAGTGGAGACAACTAGATTTTGATTTCTTTCAATGATTGGCATATTGGGGTATATTTAAAAATGAGTGGTAGCTGTTGGTTTAGCAGATAATCTATTACTCATTAATCTGTTCATCTGTTTTATTGTAAATGTACACTTGTATTCTCCTGCAGCCACTCACTCCATCACGAAGACAAGTGATTCGCCCTGCAGCTTCTTGGAGTGTAGTCTCCAAAAACCTAATTGAAGCCACAAATCAAACCAACGTGGCCTCAGGAGTTCTTTTATCAGACCCTGACTCTGGCCCTTCCACCTCCAAGAAGGCCATGGTCAGTGCCGCTGGGACAAGACCACCCATACACATACAGTCTCCACTGCAGTCCATCGCCTCTGGACACACACAACCACAACCTGGTACTTCAATAAACACCACAGACTCCCAAGGAAGCGTGTCTACCTGCCCCCCAGCTACCTCCAGAGACTCTAAGGCAAATGCCATTGTATCAAAAGAACCTGTACAAATAGAGATTTTGCCTAGCATTTCTGGACACACTCAGCCACAAACTGGGTCTTTTGCACATATACAGACTGATCCCCAATCAATTACTTTCACTGGCCCCAATTCTAGTACACAGATTGAGTTGCATGCTTCCAAAAAGATGCATACGAAGGCAAGCAGTAGTAGATACATGCAGGACAACACTCAGGCTAGTACTTCATCCGCACATCCCCAGATGCAGGTCCGACCACACACATATACCATGACTGAATGCCAGCCAAGCACCTCTACACAGTCCCATGTCCAGCTATTACAGGTGAAAGACGTCGAGGTAGTTGTTCCAAGACAGCCAACCGAACAAGCTCCAGCTCTCATAACCCAGGCCCAACTGCAGCAGAAGCCCCAGACCCTCACAGTGTCTGTACAATCAAATACTACCCAGGGAAACATCATTGAAAATGTGGCTGGACCAGAACTGGACTGTCAGCGCCTAACTCAACCCCCCCAGGTTAGACATGTGAAAGCCCCTACTCTGCTAATAGCTCCTGCCCCAGAGAGATTGGGAGCTCTTAAAACAGGTCACCAGATAACTCCAGGAAGCCAGACACCAAGGGAGGTCCGCCCCAACCTTCAATTCCATGCGGGGGTTCCCAATCTGGTACCCCCAGCTCCTAATCTCAATGCAAGGGTACCTGAACCCAACCCTCCTGTTCTCACAGCCTCAGGCGGCCATAATGGAGCACTTTTTCTGGACTCTCAGCTCCTAGCTAAACCTCAGACTCCAGTCAGGGCTCCTCAATTCACTCAGATTAGACCAGCAATAGCTCCTACTCTGCTTATAGCTCCTGCCCCAGAGAGATTGGGACCACTTGAGATGGGTCACCAGATCACTCCAGGAAGCCAGGCTACAGGAGAGGCCTACCCCAACCTTCACCCCCACGCTGGGGTTCCCAATCAGGTACCCCCAGCTCCTTATCTCAATGCAAGGGTACCTGAACCCAACCCTCCTGCTCCCCCTGCTCCCGCAGCCTCAGGCAGCCGTCACAGAGTACCTCTTTTGAGAGAGGCTACTTTAGTTCTGGCTCCAGTCCCAGCGCCAAACCCAGAAGGGGCCAATCCAGCACCTGCACTCAATGACATCCCTCCAGCCCCTCCAGTTGTTCTCAGGATAGAAGATGTGAGGCCTGGTCCATCTGTGCCATCGGAGGGTCACAGGGCTGAGAAGCAGCACAAGGAACCTCGTGTGAGACCATTGATTACTGGGGTGGTGAGTAATACATTTCTGGCACACACAATTGCTTGCCATTTTTTCCTCCATGATATTACATATTATATTACAGGCATTTAGCAGACGCTCTTATCCGAAGCGACTTACATCAAGTGAGCAGTTAGGGGTTCAGTGTCTTGCTCAAGGGCACCTTGATATGCTATGTGCAGGACCGGGGATCGATTCTGTAACCTTCCGATTGCCAGACAACCACTCAACCCACTGAGCTATGCCGCCCCAAAAAATTAATTATATGAGAGACATGAATAACTTCCTTAAGAACACATAAAACACTCTCGCTTCTTTACTTGGCAGTCAGCAGCCATGTTTTTCAGATATTTTCTAGTCTGGCTCACAGCCCTCCTCACTTCACCATCATTGATAACCAAGCTAGTTGCTTTAATGATTTGTTTACATCTGCTCTTGATTTTTTTTGGGGGGCTCCATATACTCTGTAGTTCCTTTTGAATCTTTTGCTTGATGCTCAACTTACTCCCTCATTCCACAAAATATTTGAAAATGTTCCACGAGTCCACTTCACTTGAAACTTTCAAAACGATATTACAAAAACGAAAAGGGTCATCCACAAAATACATAGAATTCAAGGGTTTAAAGAAAGCGAGAAACCCAAGTCAAAAAACTATTTCGCTTCAATCTTCTTTTCTGTTTCCTGTCTATCCTGGTCCTCGCATATCAAATTTGTTTATAAAAACCAACAGTGAACAAAATGATCATATCAAAAGTCCTGTGCTACAAAGCAAATCATTGCATTTTAACATTTTTAAATCATGAAATCAGAAATCATATTTGTCTTATTAATGAACTTGTACTCTTTTAAATGTAAAATCATTTTAACTTAAATAGACTGCACATAGGCTCCTACACTTCCCCTTAACTTAATGAAAACATCCATCATCAAAGAAGATTATATACGAAAGAAAAACATAGATGGGAAACAAACTTATTCTCAAAGTTCACCAACTCCGTATGAGTCGCTACTGGATTTGAAACAAACTTGAAATTTGAGAGCTGCTTACTTTGGCTTGATTAATGGTAATAACATAGCCCAATGTTTCCATAGATTGTTTTATTTCTGAGCGTGTCCGATGGCATTCTTAGGTATGCCGATAAAGGTGAATACTCTGTTTTTATTCTAGATTTAACAGCTGCCTTTGATACCATTGATCTCATCTTACTTGATAGGTTGGAGAACTGTGTTGATCTTTCTGGTATAGCATTAAATTGGTTTCACTCTCATCTGACTAATAGATATTTAAATGTCTGTCTTAACAATTATGGATCCTTGTCAGCTCCCCTACTATGTGGGACCCCCCCCCCGGGT
>OMLC01038327.1:35489-51240 GCA_900302585.1 Regalecus glesne
TATCTTGTGTTCTTTCTCTTCCCTTCATTGTTTGCATGTATCGGTGTGCGTCAGTCTTCGTCTTGATCCCCATACTCAAATATTGTCTCACTCTTATTTGCCCTCCCATTCACTCACCCCAGTATCTCACATATGGGTATACACACAACCACGTACACACACGCTGTGAGAGTCCCATTATTGAGAATGAAAGAGATGGGGAAAGATGTTCCCACCAATACCCAACCGGACAAAATTAGCATGTGTGCATTCATTGTTTGTCGGGCACCATGGTAGCAAAGTGCTAGCAGTCTAGTGACTTGTGGGTAATGGTTTGAGGAGTGGATAATTGACTTGGCTTTCAACAGTGAGGCCTTTGTCTGTGTACCTTTTTACCGCTTTTCCATGTACTTGTTGTCTTCGAGTGTCAATGTGGATTCCTGATGATTTGTGATAATGCACATACATATGTAAAAACATAATGTCGCACTCTTAGGTCATTTGTTTTGCAGTGGATGTAGGATTTTGAGATTTCTTAAACATGTCTTGACTTGCCTAGCAAATTTTCTAATACAAATAGGTGGTACTATGTACTATTAGCCCTGTGAAATCTCCTTCTTGGTTTATGTTTATTCTTTATTTATTTGTTGTTGTTTTTTGGGGTTTTTCTACTTGTTCTTGCACTGGGTACACTTACATACTCAAATTCTTAAGTCTGAAGTATGTATGGCCCAAACTTTGTCCCACACCATCAGATGAGTTAGACCAACTATCCACCTATATTCTGGATGAATTCACAAAGCTAATTAGTCTGGCTCCTCTCAGTTCATTTTTGATTTCAAAGGGGCGCTGACTCTGGATGCAATTGGATAGACTAACAACCAATCAGAGCAGCAAGATGTTTACCAAATCCTGTCTGATAAATGGAAGAAAAGCTTGAAATTTTGTCTGTTCTTTGAGATAAAATATACCATCTAGTTTGTTTAGTTCTGTTGCAATAGCCAACAGAGGCAACAAGTACTATCCAATTAGAGGCAGAATTCCCAGAATGTGAGCGGGTTAAAAAACAAGGCCCTATGTTGTTGCATCAACCCCCCCCATATTAGAAATGGTTGGGATTTACCCGAACGGCTAACTGTGTAGGCCAACTAACCTCCCTCAGCCACTGGCCTTAACGTTTAGAATTTGCTGGCCTCATAAAAATCCTTCACATAGATCCCTAACTCCGTGAAAAAAATGATTAGGGATATGGCTGCAACAGTCAAGCTCACATGTTCAGCCCTAACCCAAAATAAACTTGTTTGGTCTAAGGTCTTTAATTGACCTTCATCCTTCCATGAAACAATGACATCTGCAAAATAGAGTATCCATGGCATATTGGACCATCCATCATACCTGGTAATGTCTCTGGCAGGTGTATTCTGTTGCTTATAGGACTGTGAGGCATTGACCACATCTTCCCACATTGTGCTATCTCCCAACTTCTGCCCACTCAATAGAAATTCTTACCTGATTTTCCTCCATCCCCACATGTCGTTTGTTCTAAAGAGTTCTCTTTCTTTTTAACTAAGGAACCTACTCCTTTGGCATTTGCCTCATACCATGCTGTACATATCATCCATGTTATGATGTCACTCACTGCACAGTGGTGATTTTAAGCTAGGAAACAGGATCATGACAGTAGTCAAGCAATCTTCTGAGACAAACAGGAGCCTGGTGAGGGTGAAGGTGACTCTCCCTTCTGCAGTTTCCCCCATATGCCTATAGGTGGAGCCAGAGGTTCATATCTGCTGGGCTACAGTCAAACCTCACAGCTGCACCCAATTACTTAGGCACACAAAAAGTTAGTCATGCTCCAGATGTGTCTTTGGTCCATTCCTGTTCAGAGTGCATTGTACCATTCTCATTGGCGTTGCCACTTCCTTTCCTTTAACCATCTGAGTGAGAGAACTGCAGCTACAAGGCAGATAATGGTGGTTTAATAGGGTTCAATCTACAGCATTTGCTGTTATAATAATCTTCTCAAGCTTGCAAGCAAACTTAAATGTACATGAACTTTATAACAAGTTCACGCTGGCTAACAGCCTGAAAGGTTTTTACGATTCACTTCCTCTTTAGTGTCCTAAAGAATCAGGATATGTTTTTCAATCTTGACACTGTTCTTTTTTTGTTGTTGACTGCAAGTCTGTTTCCCTTCTCAACAGTGGAAACTCCCTGATAATCTTACCACAAGACTGAACTGCTTGAATGGGATGAATGTAACTCGATGGCTTTTTTTCCCTGTTCTGCTCCTCTGCTGACAACAGTACAAGAGCACATCTGTGCGTGAACATAGACACTCTGTCTATGAAGTTGTACAGTAAGCCCTGCAGCTTGTTCAGTCCAAGAGTGGGGAGGGGCTTCATTATGTAACTGACATACTTGTCTCAGCCAACCCTCTTCCTCTTATATTCTTCCTTCATTGGCTTGATACTTGCCACGCCCCTTATACTGGTTCCTTATTGGTTGGACACATTTTCCCTCCATTTCAAACTTAGTTGAGATCATGTTTGACCCAGATATTGTCTCCCCTCTTTCTCTAACCCTGACCTCCACACTCATAGTCACACATGCATGTTAATATATTCCACATGTGGGTATTTGGGCAACTGGACAGACTTGTTCCTGGCCAATGTACAACTGGTTCATGGCACCATAGACTGGATTAGAATATAGGCCATCGGAAAACCAAGTCTGGATAGACAGTTTACTCTACCTCTGTTGATACACTACAGTTATGTTTGTCTGAGTGACCATGCGAACACAATTTGATGTGTGGGTATGCATACTTATATCTCTTAGTGCAGCAGTGAGAGGTCCATTTTTACATGTCATGATTGGTCCCCACTTTGTGGGGGTGGACACAAACTTGGATAGAATGTGGAAGATTAAGCGTGGATGGCCTTCCTGACACCCCATGGTGGGTTTGAACCTGCAGCATTTGGCTTGTAAGTTCCCAAAGTGTGTGCTCTATTGCTGAGCAGTAAATCCAGTCCAATCAAAATTTATTGTGTTTTTTTATCCACTCAGCATTGATCCCATTAATGGCACAGAAAATGTGAGGTCTGGCTAAACAACTGTTTGCTTGCCAGCCACACACATCTCTGCCTCTTCCTCCCTTTTATGTTTCCTTCCTGTCTTTCTCTTTCTCCCAGTCTCCCACAGGCCCTTCCATTCTGATATTCTATGAGTAGGTTTGGTTGCAGTGAGAGTCACCTCTCCAGCAAAAAGCAGACTTGCGCATGCTCACACACCAACATTCACATCACATAGTCACTCTGCAGCCCCCCAATCAGAAGCTGTGCAAATACCTTCCTCTGCCTTATAAGGGCTGCTGCAGCCTGCATAGTGTGAGCAGAGACTGACTGAAAAAGAGAGAGGGAGAGCTAAAGGGGAAAAGAAAGGGGAGGTATGAGTGAAGGTGAGGGAGTAGAAGTGGATTGCAGGAGAAAAAGGGTGGCCATGATTTGAAAGAATGAATGAATATGGAGAAGTACTACAAGTTGAAGAAGAGCAATGACGGAGAGTGTGTGTGGCTGGATATTTAAAGCCAGTTGTCCAATAGATGTTATTAACATGGCTTGATTTGTGTTGCTCTGTATTGCTTTGTCCCTATTTGTCAATTTGTTCTTAATGTAGCAGAGGGGGTATTTCTGTGTTTAAATCTTTGAGTAGGTTAGTCTTTCTAAATCTGATGGCAGCGTTCAAATTTCTGTCATTTGTGTGTCCTAAATCAATTTGAGTGTCCCTGTTGAACTCAAATGAGGCCTCATCCGCTTGATGTATTTTTGGTTGTGCTATAAGCAGTTGACTACAGATTAATTCTTACTATTCACCAGCTTTGTCCGACAAGTTCATACTCTTGACACAGGCAACAGATTACAGAGGTTTTCCTTCTAAACAATCACGACAGTGCATCTTAAACTAAAGAGGACAAGGCAATGTTCGATAATGTTTCTTGGTTGGAAAGAAAACCTACGTACTTTTGGCACTTCATGTTACACAGTTTGCCCATGTTTGTAATACACCAATGCACACACAAACTCTCAACTTCCTGTTCTCTTGGTTACTGATAGAGGGCAATCTCGCACCACATTGTATGTTCCTTCTTCCTCTTCTCCTCTCTCCTCCCCCTCTCATTCTCTTCCTTCAGAGCCTTTGTGTGCTCCACACGCTCTCAGGGCTATCTTCAAGTCTTCTCCCCTCAGCGCAGCCCTAGCGATGTTCACATAGTCCCATTCTCATTGCAGATAGAAGCATAAATTTGGCGTACTTGCAGTCGAGACTCATAGGGAGGGTTCCTTACCATGCTATAGGCACAGAATAGAGGACTGACCCTCATGTTTCCTGTTGTGTGGGGCAGTAAGAAATTGTGTTGCATTTTTTTGTTTCACTCCTGCTGTTCTGGAAAGAAACGTGTGACCTTTTTCAGCTGCTTCAACCCAGTACTCCACCCTTTGGCTGACCTTGCATAAAGCCTGGAAGAAGCCCCGAGTCATTGGCAGACCACTCCTTATACCACATCACACTGGGCAGCTCCAGCAAGTTGTTAAGCAATAGCTCCAAGCCGGTTGGGCTTTCACAGAGTTAAAGGAAAACATGCATGCATACATACCGCATATATTTTCCTATCTTTTCCCTAAGGGTGTTCTTGATGTATGACAGGCCCACAAGAAGTTGAGTTGAGTTCTTGGTCTGTTGTGCCCCCCCCCCGACTTGGGTCAGAGTAGAGGTTGCCAAGGAATCATTGATAATATTTATAAATGCAATGATACTTTATGAAACGGTAAATTCAATAAATCAGTGAGAGGAAAAAAATAATCCATGTAATCTTATAAACTGCAGTGTATGCTATCTACATTTGAGCTCCCTTGTTTGACACTGTCACTCATGTTGATAGTACCAAGGCCAAATACATGGCAGTCACATGTCGGATATTGTGACTATCCAGGGATCTCAACTTCTGCCTGAATATGTAAATACGCTGATATTTGAAAAAAAAAGTTATAAATTCCAAGTTAAGAACACAGGCTAAGGCGATTTGGGGTTTATTTTAAAATTCTGTTTAGATTTTTATTATTTGATAAAGAAAAGATAAGAAAATATATTTTTGAGAAATAAAGGAATCTTTGATTCAGAATTTGTATTCAATCTCATGGTTAAAAAAGTCATAAGAAAATTATTATCTGCCTTTATTTGATAGACTGGGGGGAGATTTGAACCTGGGGTATTGCAAAAGGACTCGGCTTTATGTTGTACATGCTGGACCAGGTGAGCCACTGAGGCGCCCTTAAGACCATGAGAAAATCTTGTCATGAACCCCAGTATTGAGTATCGAATCGTGAGTTGAGTGTATCGTTACATCTCTAGTTGTAATGCATCAGAGGTCATATGGCAGGCTTGTCAATATTGTACAAGTAGTTCAAATATTTATGGTGACATCACATAGTTAGGGGTTGGCCGGGGAAGTAATCCATAGTTGGACTCAACTTGTGTGTGAGTGTGTCCATACATGATTATAACACTATAAACTGTAGTTTAGAACTGCATTTCCCTTTTGCATGTGCGTACAGTTTTATTGATAGTTTCAGGCGGAGTATGTGTATCTAAATCCCTGCTAGCCAAAACAGTGTGACTGTCTACCTCAGATGTCCTTCAGCTGAGGGTCAAAACGTTGTGGGCCAGTATGGCTGAGACACTGGGAGGTTGGAGTTGCAGTTACTAGGCAACCAAATAGTCTGTGACGAACAAATCACACTCACTGCAGTTGAAGATGCACGCACACATGCATGCACTCAAAGCCACACCTTGTTGTGTCTTTGTCAGCCTCTCTGCAGTGGTAGCATCAGTAGCATATTGAGCAGCCACTCATCAGCAATTCTGCGCCTGGTGGTTTTCAAGTCCAACACGGCATTAAGTGAAATGGGGTGAGGTTGGAAAGGGGTCTTTGTAATACAGAGATTGATGTGGATATATGTTGTTGGAGTCACATCCGAGTTAAATGACCCATGAAAAATGGAAATGAACGGAATTGTTTCATTGCTCTGGTGAAGGAATGTCTAAGAAAATTTCATAGGAAGTCTGCCCCAATTGACTTGTCACTCCTCTCTCTCTCTCTCTCTTTCTTTCTCCCTCTCTGTTGGTTGTCTCTTCTCCTGGTTGTTTTCGACATCTTGTTCCTCTTTCTTTCCCTTTTCTGTTCACTGTGTTTCTCTTTCCATTTGTTGCCCCCTTCGTTTCTTTATATCTTTGTTTCTGTCTCTGTGTTTGTTCTTCTTTTGTAGGAGAGCTGTAGGAAATGCCACGTCCAGTGGAAGGAGCATGTGGGGAAGACATGTGAACAGGTCTTGGAAAGGGATGAGATCCGCATGAGGGTGCTCTTGTAAGTGAATGACTGAAGCCGATAAAGGTCCCAGCCCACTCAGCTCCCTTTCACAGAGCAACCTCTCATGACCCTGAGCCTGGGGCCCTTTTACACATTCCTTTACATTCACTCATTAAGCAGACATTTGTATCCAATGTAACCTACAAGAAAGGAACCAGTTGGCAGATAAATTTGAACATTACCAACTGGTATCACGGAGCGCTACACAGTAATCATATCATAGTCAAGAGTACATGTCAAGTGTACACTTGGCTATCCATTTAATTTAGCTACACTTTAGAGTACCAAGAGGCAGAGAATAGGGGAATCAAAATGACGATAAAGACTTTGTCCAGGAGATGGATAAGTATCAGGCTTAATTTTTTTTCTGTTGAGGACAATTACCAATGGACTCCAGAATTATTCAGGTATCTATTTTTATATATTTGAACAGAGTAGAGCCTTCAAATTTTTTGTTTACAGACTTGCTGAAATAGCATTTTAGATATTCAAATGTCCTCCTCAATCCTATCCCCAAATAAATCCAGAAATAGAAATATCTTAAACCTTGATGCAGGGTCTTCATGTCCTCAGATGATCCTGACTGGTATTTTATAGACACACTCAGTCATACCAATGTGATACTGTCACAAGAGAACGTGGTATTAGTGGTTCTTGTACCATTTGGGATTTTGCAACCTCGTATACTGTTACCACAACCATTATCCCTACGTTATCTGGATTCAAGATGTCTCGTCTGCCGCCGGCCTCGCCTGTCCTGTTCCCCTCTCATTAGAGAGGATACTGGCTCGGTTTCATAGTCCAGGAAGCGGAATAGCCAGCTGCTTCCTGTGTCCCAGCGGACCTGCAGGCAGTACTTCCTGTTTTGAGCTGTCCTCTTTATCCCCTCTCCCATCTTCTGTGAGCTGAAAGATACATGAAGCTCCCTGATAGGTAGATGGATCAGTTTAGCACGCTAAACCAGTTCAATGCAGATTTTTCAATATAATGATACAAGGAATGTGATTGTAACACCAGCCTTTATCTGTTGAATATGTCCGTGTTGCCCCTTAATATGTATTACAGTAAATATGAGTCCCCACACTAGATATATATAACCAACTGCCCATGGCAAAATTATTTTCGAAATGACAAAAAAGGTGAATCTTTTGTGATTCTTTTACCTGGATTATTGAGCATGCATCAGGATTTTCGAAATGGTTCCTCATTTTGGCCAGTAGTTCTTGGTGCAGCCCACAACACTGGCGTCAGTGGCATATAACCAGGAGATGGGAAAAGGAAATTTTGACCGGAACCAAAGTTGAATTAATTTATTTCACAAGAGACCAATAAACAACACAAGTGGCATAAAAAGAGATCAGCGCAGACGAGAGAAATGGCCAAACAACCCACGAGTTATTTTACAAAGAGAAGTCCCTTTTACCTGTCACAGTTGGTCCCCACATTGTGGGGGTGGATGCTGACTTAAATGTTGCTTGGGGGATTAAGGCCGGATGCGCTTCCTGATGCCCCACGGTGGGTTCGAACATGCTGCCTCTGGTTCGTCAGTTCATAAACTGCACTCTACCACTGAGGTACCGCGGCCCCCTTTTTACTTTTAAACTATGTACGTTTAAAGACAAGGTGTGTGATCGTTCTGATTTGAGCCTGGATGGGAATGTAGATGCAAATTGGTTTGAAGGTATAATCTGGTGTGGTGCATCCAATAATGAAATTTATATATAAAGCTACAGATGGTCCCTTTAAATTAAATGGATCAACTGATAAACATAGGCTGTATGGATAGAATCCAAAGTGCACTGACGGTCTGAGGTTTAAACCCTAATAGGCCACATGGTGAGTCTTCTGAGTAACGTATACATACTGTTATAGATGTGATACCATACCAAGAAATGTACTACACAATTTCTTTTCTCCCACTTCATTGGCAAATTTCTAACGACTTTCATAATCACCATGTATTGTGTTTTTTTTCCTCGAGGAAATTAGTTTGCATAACGGCTGTAACGAGACATTGGTAAAATCACCACAGTATAAGGTGTTCACCGCAAGTACCCAGAGGACCTCTGTATATATTATCGATGTGATGATCCCCTAGGGTGATTGGTACTTATTCAGTATGCATTCTGTTTCACTTCTGCCACCCATTAGCCTGAAATGTCACCTTTCTCTGTATGATCTTCATTTTTTTCTGCTCTCAGTGAGGAGCGCATGACAGCGGCAAGAGTGAGGAAGTGTGTGAAGTGTGGGACAGGCCTGGTCAAGTCGGAGGGCTGCAATCGCATGTCCTGCCGCTGTGGCAGCTTTATGTGCTACCTCTGCCGAGAGCCCATCACCGGCTACAACCACTTTTGCCAGCATGCCCGGTCGCCTGGTGCACCCTGCCGCCACTGTGGCAAGTGCTCTCTCTGGACTGACCCCACGGTGTGACTACACTCAATCACCTGCACAAATGCTGATTATCTTAAACAATGCACAAAGATTTTGGCCGTTAGATTAATCTTTGAAATGAAATAGTTTCAGGATTTTTGTTTTCATTTTTTAGTTATCTTGTTTAAGTACATGTCACATTGTTCAGATGGAGTATCTCATTTTTTAACAAAACATCTGCTTTGTGGTGTGAGTTGTGTGATGGTTCCTCCATCACTTGAAACACTGGTTTGCACACTAACTTCATTCCGAAAATTAACCATTTGGTAAAAATGTATGTCAAAGTAACTGGTCATTATGTCATTTAGTCATGATCTGAATGAACTGCTAAGTTCAGCCTTGGGCTTAATTCCCAAGTTATATAAGAACATTTTGCAGTCTCATACATACACTTTGACACTCACGCTTACATACAATTTATGCTCATTAAAAAGCACTCTGACCCTAACCATCTGATTGCATGACAGCCACATTAACCTGGCCATGATATTACTGGCATTCCAAAGCAGCAATTAGTCTCCGACTAGCTAATCACCTGGACCTGCTCCAGTACCACCATAGAAGTACCAGAGCCAGCCAGAAAGACAATGCCAAGAGCCTAAATGATTTAAGCCAGGGGAAAATTTAAAGAGTCAGGGCTACCTATTAACACATGTCAGATTAACACTGCAGTCAGATTGCCAAACATGGATTTTTAAAGGAAAATGTGAGGCATTTCAACATTTTATCTCACCACATCCCTCTGACCCCTTAACACTGCAGTCATCTGTAATTAACCACAATATTAAGCATTTTGTTCATGACACCTCATGGTAGTTGCATCCACTGCCAAGATCCCCTAAATATATATTTGCCAAGATCTAAAGAATATCACTTTTACCAAGAAGTAGCTTTATATACACTTTGCTGCAACATAACGCTTACCATTAGTCAAACTGACCAAACTCATCTGTTATTGTACTCTGAAGTTTGCTGCCTCAAACTGCAGATCTAGTAGCCAGAGTTACCATGATGAAGTAAAAAAATGTAACTTCAGATCTGGCCACAGCCAGCTGACAGCTGAATTGGCAACATATTGGTAAACTCAAGATTCGCTACTGTGAGAACACTCACCTGTAGTATCGGCAGTAATAATAATGATGCAATGATACTGACAAGCTGCACATGTGTACTGCATGAAAAGATTTCATTGTAATTATCTTTGTGTTTGTGCGTGTGTGTGTGTGAACAGCAAGATGATGAGCGGATCATTCAAGAGATCCAGAAGGAAGGGGAGGCTGAGCTAAATAAGAATTCTGCAGGTCTGTATTCATGTTATCCTAAATTCATCATGACTAGATCAGGATTATACTCAGAACTGATACAGTATTACTAGTATAAAATGGTAGGCAAGGGTATATTTTAAGACTTTATTTTGTTGCTTTAACCAGGGATTGTTCAAGCAATTCACTAGATCTTTCAAGGAGGGGTGAACAACATTACACTAAAATGTCTTCATGAGTCGCCTTCATATGGTCATTTTAGACATTGCCCCATTATGGCAATCTGAATTCAACAGCAGTGTGGTACACTGCTGTTCAATTGGCTCCATTTGGAGTTCTTATGGCACATCTGATGCATTGATGGTGAACAGAGAGTGAAAAGGTGAAAAGTCCCTCTCCATTCGAGTGAAGCTGGTGAATTAATTGTTAAACTCATCCGGACAGCATGTTCTTGTTCGCAACCACACTCTCTAGGATCAACTAGTAGAGATTTTAAGATGGGGGAAGTGGACTTGGATTTCTGTGTTTCCCAGAAACCCAATTTCATTTACAAAGCACTAGTACTGGTTGATGAGTTTGCTGCGGCCCTGCATGTCAACATTCAGGTGTTCTGTAATGTTCACTAAAAAGGCAAAATGTGCAAGCCCATCTGGCTCATCCAACTCGGTCACTGGCTTTCCTTTCTGCTCCAGGAACTCAGTTTGGATAAGAACCTGTGTCAGATACATTTTCAGGCTGTTAATGCATAAGGCTTTTTGATATATTATACAGGGAAGGTTCCAAAACACTTGCTTTGGGTTAACAGCCTGAACCTCCTCTCTGAACTTTACAACCACACCTGGCTTTTTCACAACCATTGATGGTGCACCATCAATGAACACTGAATGCATAAATCTAGTCCAACTCCAAACTCTCCAGGGCCCTAACGAGGCTGGCAAGCACATCATTACCCGTGGTAGTGTCTCTCATTGGCATCAGTGCTACAAACTCTTCAGTGACAGTCAAAGATGCATCTGCACCATGAATAGATAATACTATTTATGGTGATGTAGCCTAATAAGCAATATTATTGCTAATTGGGCTACATCAGTCATATCAGTGCGTTTTACAACAGAGGATGCAATAAAGGATGCAACATTTGTCTTTTACTAGTCTGTTTAAATCTCTGACAAGTTTCCCAATGCTCTCCACCGCAGTATTTCTCTACAAACAAATGTTAGCTGAAACTTGTCACTCCTCAGGGCACACGTAGCTTGGCTGCCTTTAGCATGCAGGTCTTCAAAAAGTCCCCTCGGAAAACGTCTTGGGTTCTGCAGCAATCGCAATGATATTAGCTGGCCCTAACTGCCCCATCATGTGGCTCTCGACATTCAGAAAATACAGATTGTTTTTATGTTTTTTTGAGATGATGGGCTCATTCAACTTTTCTGTTCAGTCACCCTCTGTCCTTGTCATTTTTTCCGTGTGGGTCTCAGTGCCGTTTGATGTAACACTCCTTTGCTACAGTATATACATGTACCTCCAAGAAGAACTACTGCTGCTTCTCATGTTTCTTGAAATAATTTAAATTCCATGTTGATCTTTCTCTTTATCAACAGCATTTTTCCCAAGATAACTTAATGCAATTGTCAGTGGTGGTGCAGCAACACACGTTTTTCATGCTTCCTGTGGGTGGAGATACTTCATAATGCTAGGTTCAATTCATCACATCATAGACACCTCTGCTAAACATAATTAACAGCTGGATGCAATTTTTGAAATGTTTATTTCCTTTATGAATTATACATTTTGAAAAATTCCTTTCCACGTAAAACATCTCATGGGCTGAATGAAACCTGCTCGCAGGCTGCATGCAGCCTCCGAGCGATTTCTGACATCCATTTTTTGGATGTTTTGTTACACTACTAGAAAGGTGTGTTCATATTTTGCTGTATCAAACATCACAACATTGCATCTTTAAGTATACTATCTTTATCCCTGACCTGATGAGAAATGAAAAGATAAAGGTGGAGATATTTCAGAAAAAAGGAATGGTCTAATTGTAACTTTTTGAGGAATGGTATGTATGGCAGTCTGTCCATCCATGTGAAGGAAGGAAAAACACTTTATTTGGTTATTGTATTCCTACAATAAGATTCATCGTCTGCATTTAACGCAGAGGTAACGTGGTAACTTAGCAGTAGAGCAGAGCATAGTGCCTCCAAGTCAGAAATCAATCCTGCTGCAAGGCATTTGGAAAGGGCATGCGGCTTTAATCCCCCCATGCTTGATAAGTGTGAGTTATATGTTGTAAAGGGCTTTGACGGGTTAGAAGACTAGAAAAGCACTATATAAAAATGAGTCAATTTACCGTTCATGTATAGGAGCAGTGGAGTGGAGGGAGTGCAGGAGAGAGGTGAAGAAGAGAGTGCAGGTAGCCAGGAATGGGTGGAGAAGAGTTGCAGGTGATTTGTGACAGAAGTGTACCAGCAAACATGAAAGGGAAGGCTTACAAGATGATGGTGAGGCTAGTTATGTTGTATGGTTTGGAGATGGTAGGAGAGACAAAAAGACAGGCAGTGGAGCTGGAGGTGGCAGAGTTGAAGGACAGGATTGGAAGCAAGTATATTAGAGGAACAGCTCAGGATGAAGGTTTGGTATCAAAGTAAAATAGGACAGCTTGAGATGATCTGGATATGTGTGGGGGAGAGATGCTGGTATACTGGGGGAGGGATACTGAATATGGAGCTGCAAGGTAAGAAGAGAAGAGGAATACCAAAGAGGAGGTTTACGATGTGATGAAGGAATACATGCAGGTGGCTGGTGTGACAGGGCAAGATGCAGAGGACAGGAAGAGATGTAGATGATGATCCGCTTTGGTGACCCCTAACAGGAGCAGGCAACAGTAGTAGTAGTAGTAGTATGGGAGCAGTGGATACCAGTAGCGCCCAGGGAGTAGTTAGGACTTCCTTGTCTTAGTCAAAGACACTTCAACAGATGTCCTAAATGAGCTGGGATTCAAATGAGCTACCTTCTGATTACTAGACAACCTGCTCTACCTACTGAGGCATGCCACCCCTGAAAGGGTCGTAGTGAGGATTAGATCAATGTTTAAAACCGAGTATTCCATGGGCAAGGGCTGCCATGTGCATCCAAGCAAGAGTCCTAGGAAATGTGCTTGAAAAATCTCAGAAAGTGACTTCCTAGAACCAATGGGAACACTGTTTTTATTAGAACTTTCCTTTAATAGCCACTTCTACAAAAGGGGTAGAGCCCATATCTCATGACTTAACAAGTTAGAAGCTGTCGGTTCAAACCCGCTGTAGGGCATCAGGAAAAGCATCTGGCCTTAATCTTCCATACCTGCCTTAGAATGGACTGTTGACCTCTCCAGGGTCCTTCTCCATCTTTCACTCAATGACCACTGGGATTGGCTCCAGCATGACTCGAGGAACTGACGTCAGATAAGCAGTTGGCAATGGATGAATGAATGTCTGCTAATAATCATTGTCATCTTGTTTCATTTTTGATTTTATAATTCTGCTTTCATAATCATGTTTTTTATTCTTTTTGTTGAATTTAGGTTCTGAATCACTTTGTTTGAATGGGTACTATGCATGTTGAGTTGTTACTACAACAACAATGGATGCAGTATTGCGTGCTAACCATCTCTTTGACTGTAGAAAGTCTTTATATTAAAATGTGCATGATTAAAATTTTGCATAACATTTTATAAATGAACAACAGACATTGGGGAAAGAAAAAGGTTCAAACTCTGGATCAGGTCTAATTCTGACATGCTCGTACGATTAAAGCATCACAATGTCTTAACTGAATGACCGCTATGACCACTTTGTGTGTGTGTGTGTGTGTGTGTGTGTATTTACATGTACATATACACACTCATATACACACACAGAGAACCCCCTTCTCTCTCTGTCTCTCTCTCACTCTAATGTGGATATTTTAGGGAAGAGAGTGGGTCCTCCTCCTGAGCCAGCTATTGATCCAAAGCTGCAGCGTGTTGGTCCGCCGCAGAACCCTCCCAATCCCCCAGGCATGCCTCATCTGCACGCAGTACGAGCCCCCCTATTGGTTCCTCCACGTGTCGTTTACCCGCGGGCGGAGCCCCAGGCTGAAATGTTCCAGATGATGGGACCCCACTTGCCCCCAGCACCTTATGTCCCTCCTTTCCGATTTCTCGCCATGAACAACAATAACAACAACCACGCCGCTCCTCCTTTCAACCCCAACAACAACCATCGACGTCATCATCAACACCACCATCAACATCGTAATATGAACATGATGGACTTGCCCATGCACTATGGACCACCGCATAGATACTACAGACGTGTCTGATGCAAAACAAACACACATTCAGCCAAGTTGATGTTTATCATGAAAGAACTGTCTTGGTCCGGGCCGAAGAAGTAGCTGAGGTCGTGCACAGGAAGCACATGTGGATCAACACGTAAACACACAGAGCCATATTAACACACATACGCATGTATGCTATGGTTTGGCTGTTGATTTCTTCATGATTTTTTTCAATTGTGAGGTGTTTTAACTCACCTGTTCTGAAAAACTTCATTCACACACTTTTGCCATGACTGTTAAATGTTCCTGTTCTCCGCTCTCTCCATCTCTTAATGTTGTTCATATACCCATACACAGAATTCAAGCCGGATCACAAGTCAGAGCAAACCTCCTGATCTCTTATGTGTCCGGCCAGGTTTGAATGAGAAGTCGCATTAAAACAGGTGTTATTGTAGACACATGCACATCGAATACAAACAAACAGAATTGGACCCCTTGCCTTTTCCCCTGTTCTTGGGATTTATACCGTGTGGTTTCCTCCCTATGTTGCTTCTTTGTTCCCAAGTGTTGATCTTGGGGCCGACCTAAATAGTTGAGTGCTTTGAAGCAAACTTTATTTACTGCTGATAAAGATATTTTTGAAATAATTAAAAGCATTCCATATTGTATCTTTGTGTAATATGTGAGAGCATACAGTTTTCTAATAAACGCGTTGTTTCCATATTGCCTCCATTTTGTTCACTTGTGACTAACTGTCTCTTTCGGCTGTCATCCATAGATATGATGGAGATGGTCGATAGCAGGACCCCACAACAAGTCCTCAATTTGCTTTTGTTCGCTCCCTCCATCTTTGCCAGGATGTCTTTCTCATCTGCCTACTCTGCCTGCCTGCGTCAGCATATCGCTGGGGGCTGTCTAAATGAGGCCCATCTCATCCAGGGAAAATAGGCTGAGTCACAACGACTGAGCCTTCAGGTTTTCCACCAATCACATTAAGGCAGTCATTTTCTCCACCAATCATGTGCCACAGAAAGCCGGGCTCTGAGAGAAGGGGGTTTTCTGTTCAGCCAAGTGGGCTACAAGTGTGACAAATCACTTCTCTACACACATGTGCTCAGTCACACACTCGCAGCCCTTTGTTTCTACTTGTAAGCTGTCGTGAGTATCACAGTCGAATCCCATTTAGCCCGGGGAGCCTGAGAGATTTTAGTCATGGGTGGTGTGACTAGAGTGGTGTTCGTGTGAAACGGCGAGAGCTGAAGTCACTATTCGGCCTGTGCACATCATAAATTGTCCGTTTGTCTTAGTTAAAACCATTCTAAAATGTTCAAAATGCTGATCAATGATTTTATATATA
>OMLC01038335.1:0-13262 GCA_900302585.1 Regalecus glesne
AGACATATATATATATACATATATATATACAAATATATATACATATATATATATATACATATATATATATATAAATATATACATATGTGTGTATGTATATGTGTGTGTATGTTTGTATGTTTGTATGTATATATATATATATATATATATATATATATATATATATATATATATATATATATATATATGTATATATATATGTATATATATATGTATATATATATATATGTATATATATATATATATATGTATACATATATATGTATGTATGTATGCATGTATGTTTATATGTGTTTATATATGTGTGTGGATGTGTGTACACACGCAAACAGCACAGCACATATCACATATACTAAAAATAATCCTTTGTAGGGACTTTGCATATTAATGAACATTTAGAATATTAACATACTAGATGTAGCCATCAGGCTCGTTTCTATTTTTTGTCCCTAGCAACAAGGACAGCATGGCTCAAGAGGTAGGACACTCTCTGAGCATGGCAGCTGCCCACTGTTCCTTTAAAATAGGATGAGTTAGATACTGAGGACAACTTGGTCGCAGTGGATGGTCCTGACTCAGATGAGCTGAGTTTTCTGGGTTAGTTAGCCATCACCTGGGATTTGGCATTGGCACCGACTCACCTATGATTTTGAGCCTGGTGGGCGCCTGTGGTAGCAGCTGGTCACCCCGGATGGAGCGAGCCAGAACCACTACAAAGTGATCAGACAACACACACACACACACACACACACACACACACACACACACACACACAGTGTTGCAAAGGTGGTGCAGCAGTTACCGTTTTGGCCTAACAACAAGGTCTCACGTTTGAATCCCATCCCAGGTCCTTTCTGCGTGGAGTTTGCATGTTCTCCTCATGTCCGTATTGTTCTTGGTGGTCCAGTTTTCTCCCACCATCAAAAAGACATGTGTGTAAGGTTCAATACTCCTGCCTGTGCCCCTAAGCAAGGCAATAGGATAAAGAACTGCAGTTCTTTATCTCTGGGTGCTATAGCTCCCCCTCTCTCTCTCTCACATGCAGAGAGGAGTCAATACTGTCTTTGCTTTTATAATGATGGGGACACAAACCCTCATGCCTGGTTAAACTACAAGACATTTCAACCCATAATCCTTTGATTCTTGTTCATTCTTCATTTTCATTTTCTCCAAATACAAATAGAGATAAGAAACATTGAAACAGGGGAACCCATCAATAATAGTGCGTCAATAATATGTCAGCACAAACTAAAGTGGTAGGGAATAAATGGATGTTAGACTGAGGGGGCTGCAACACAGAGCAGCTGATATGAAGCCTATCACAGCAGCTTAGTACAAAAGCAATAATGGTCAATGGTAGATGGACTCATTTTTACATTACGTAATCGGTTAAATCGCAGCTAAGATCAAAGTCATCAATCGCTTAAAAACTCATTCGTAACACTTTTAAAATACCCCGTTCGACTATTAGCTGTCGATAGGAAAATGTTTAGAAGTGTGTTTTAATGCATTGCTTCACACTACAACCCCATCGCACCTCCCATATGTGTAACGTCGTTGACATGTCTGGGAAAACGTCAGATGGGGGACAGACGGAGCATGTGGTTGAGGTGCACGATGCGTGCTCAAGGCAAGGACTATGCAAATCCAGTATCACAAGTCAGCAAATATTGATGGTATATAAGGGGACGGAGGACCTGTGGCAAACCAAGCTGAAAACATGGCCTTCCTCTGGATCATCTCCTGCCTTGCCTTCGTCAGTGCTGCCTACGGTGAGTATGACCTGCTCTTCTCACATAGCTTAAATCTCAATGTTTTATGTTCATCTCCTCTTGAAGTTTGGGATATTACAGTTATTTTAATGTGTTGATCTCACAAACCAATTCATAAGTGTCCAGCTCGGTCAGTCCCTCTGGGGCGGTTTTGAATGTAAATAGAGATGTTTGATTAAGCTGTGCTGTCAACAGCAGCAAATATCACAAATTCCACACATTGATATTTAAGAATTTAAGAATATATTTAAGAATAATATTAATGTATTCTATACCTATAAATGGGGGTTCATGGTAGAGTGCTCACATCGGGTAATGTGGAGCCTGATCTTGTGAGTTCGAACCCGCCATCAGGAAGGGCATCCAGCCTTAATCCTCCACGGTCCATCTAAGTCCGTGTCCACCCCCACTACATGGAGACTGGTCATGATATGTAAAAATGGACCTCATTCTATATCTCTAAATGAGAGAATCTCAATAGTGTAGAAGATGGAATTCTTGTGTATACGCTTGCTTTCCAGTATCTACAAATGAATTATGACAACCGGGTAAACGATTGATATATTTGTTTTTTCCTGTCAGGCTGTGGCACCCCAGCCATCTCTCCAATCGTCACTGGCTACTCCCGTATTGTCAACGGTGAGGAGGCTGTGCCCCACTCCTGGCCCTGGCAGGTGTCCCTCCAGGTGAGTTCAGAATTCAAGACTGACACAGACAGAGATGTGAAGGCCGAACACCAGCACACATATTCTGTATCAGACAGTCTGAGCCAGCAGACTGAAGAACAGTTTCATCCCCGGAGCTGTAGCCTCCATCACCCCACGGCCTCCCGTGGCTGTTGGGAACTGAGGTCTTCCCCATGCAAAAGTGCATTTTAGGATTTAGCATTTTATAAGTACCTCATCCAAGGGTCTTGTTTGATGTGGATAGAGGACAATACCTCATGTTCATCCTGTTTATTTTCTTTTTTTTTAGTCTGTTATTCATCTTGTTTTTTTAATCTCATTTTTCTATAGCTGGTGGTCTCTGAGTTACCCAACATGATTTAGTCGTACGACAATAAAGTGTCTCAATCTATCAATCCATTTGTAAGACTGAACTCTATTGCATATGTTTATTATTCTGAATGGCATACATTTAGTCTATCTAATTTATGGTCAGGATTAACTGTCCTTATCCCCTTGGCAAATCACATGCTGTGGCCTTCTGTAAATGCTTAATAAAAATCATTAAGCTTGAAAAATTCAAGGCCCTGCATAGTGTATGAGGGCTGCTAAAGCCCAAGGTAAAGCCCTGCTCTGGGGAATAATGGCTTTGATTTTTCTGTCTTTATGTACCAGGACTACACTGGTTTCCACTTCTGTGGTGGCTCTCTGATCAACGAGAACTGGGTCGTGACTGCTGCCCACTGCAGTGTCAGGTAAGTTTTCATTGTGAGTGACTAGGTATGAAAACATTTTCTGAATTCGTAACGTTATATTTGCAGAGCAGTGTGAGTTTGAATTGAATTGTCTTATAATAAATGAGTCTTTTGGCAAACACTAATAGTGTATCGTTGACTCGTTATATTCACTGTATCGAATTGAAGAAGCGAACTGATCAGAGAGATGCTGCAATAATCTCAACTCAGTCCAATGGGAGTGAACTGCATTAGAATGAAGCCAACTGGACAAAAACAGAAATTGGTTTATTCACAGGATTGAATCGAACAGAAATGTAATTCACATCCAAATGATCTGAAACGAGTTTAGTTGGACTGATTAGCACCGAGTCACACATTCTAAATGATTTATCCAGGACCTCTCACCGTGTGATCCTGGGTGAGCACGATCGCTCCTCCAACGCTGAAGACACCCAGGTCAAGAAGATCAGCAGGGTATGACACTACATCTCTTGCATATGTCAACTTTTAGAGGAATCATTGTTCTGTCAATACGGCCCAATGCTGTTGCTCTGATTTTCACTATTGGTTGTTTGTGATGTCATTGATCACCACTGTCTCCTCCTCCTCATCCTCCTCCTCATTCCTCCTCTCAAGGTGTTCAAGCACCCCCGCTACAATGGATACACCATTAACAACGACATCCTGCTGATCAAGCTGGCCAGCCCTGCTAAGATGGGCCTGCGCGTGTCCCCTGTGTGTGTGGCCGAGACCGGAGACAGCTACCCTGGTGGCATGAAATGTGTGACCACCGGCTGGGGCCTGACCCGCCACAACGGTAAGGAGATGCTGAACAAACTCCCCCCACTGGGCATTAGAGGGGCACTTTGTTGGGTTCAAACTGGCTTCCTTCAGACCATCTTAGCTCAGTTTAGTAGAACCCTGCCCCCTCCCAGCAGCATACTGTTTATACTATATATATTATATATTCTGTCAGGTTCACCTACCTCATGTATATTAGTAACCTGCTAATATATTTATTCCATCACCTCTGCATCATTGCCTTCCTATTTCACCTGTATATGGCCATTCCTTGTACACATTCCTGAATATCCTTGTGTAGACTAGAAAAACACGATATAAAAATGAGTCCACTTACTATATACCATTTGTTAACCCATGTAACTACATCAAGCCACTGTGTATGTGTAAGCATAGATGGTCAAGTTAAGGTGATTTTGATTCTGAAAAACACATGGACGGAATTGTGGTCACTGATTCCTCTCATGATTCCCGTCGGAGGGGATCATCAGGGAACTTACCGGGGTTTCCTTACATTCCCTACAAATAACTATTGAGAGATGGTGAGGTTCACACTTCCCCCCAAAGGTCCCCCCTTTAGCTCTGTATTCAATATGGTTTGTGCCCCATCTGGATTTGAAGACAATATGTTCAAGTGCTGTTATGTATTTAAGAAGAGACCTGTGATAGTAATTATCTCAATAAGCTGAGGACCCTCTGTGGACTTTATGCCATCAGCCCTTACCCCACCCTGAAAAAGACACTTTGGAGGATTTGTTTAGATAGACCTAATTAAACAGATTAAAGTCTCAGCTAATAGATGTTTTCCATTTTCAGCTTCTGACACCCCCGCCCTGCTGCAGCAGGCTTCCCTCCCCCTGCTGACCAATCAGCAGTGTCAGCGTTATTGGGGCAACAAGATCAGCAACCTGATGATCTGCGCTGGAGCCTCCGGTGCCTCTTCCTGCATGGTGGGTCACATAAGCCAATAGGTTGTCAGGTTTTTTCCAACGATGTACTCTCACTTCATGGGGAAATCATAAGTCAGTCCTTTTGCTTTGCTCGATTTAGGTTGTGGTTGCATAAAAAAATTCCAGTAAAAATATTTATATGGAAGCTGTTTTCGACCCTGAGACCTGACTTCAGGTCACATTCATTATTGGATGAATAATAGCATTAATGGGCTTTTAAATTGCTGTAAGTAAGTTGGTTAGTTGCACTTGGTCGATGCATCTCAACTCAAAACTTCATCAGTTTCACGGCTCATTCTTTTGATATTGAGTGTCTGTTTGCTGTGTTTCAGGGTGACTCCGGTGGTCCTCTGGTGTGCCAGAAGGCTGGTGCCTGGACCCTGGTTGGTATTGTGTCCTGGGGCAGTGGAACCTGCACCCCTACCATGCCTGGCGTGTATGCCCGCGTCACTGAGCTCCGTGCTTGGATGGACCAGACCATTGCTTCCAACTAAATCCATCATCATGACTGTTTTCAGATTCATTAATGATAAATAAAAAAGCAACTCTCTAAAATGAGCATGTCTCTGTGTTTCTTCTGTGAGTAAATTACATATTAATCGAATATGGAGGCACCTTAAAGTGTTCAAAGTTTGTGAAATTTGAGAAAATCTGACATTTACTTTCATATAGTGGGGGTGGCATAGGGGGTGGGTAGAGCAGTCATCTGGTAATCAGAGGGTTACAGGTTTGATCCCCGGTCATGCAGAAAGCACGTTGAGGTGTCCTGAGCAAGACACTGAACCCCTAATTGCTCCCAGAGCGCCATATGGTGGCAGCTCACTGCTCTTATACAATAGGATGAGTTTAAGTGCAGAGAAATCCAAATTTTCCCTTGTGGGAATCAATTTTTCCTCATCCATTTCATATGCAGCAGTGCCGAGGCTGGGGCGGGGAGGTGGGGGGATGTTCCAAGAGCTACTGACTGACAGGGACCCTAAAACATATCAGGACATAAGTCACAAGCGTGTCATTCTGCAATCATTGACATTGTTATTAACAGACCAGTTAAAGAACAATACATTAAATAAATAAAACTAAATTGAATAAAGTAGAGGACTCGGTTTTCAGTTTGTAAAATGATTAGATCAGAACAAATGAGCCATGAGCGGGTTCGAACCCACCTCGGGGTGTCATGCAGGGTGTGTCTCCGCCTTCCGTCCAATGAGCGCTGAGTTAGGCACCCGGCACTTCCGCAACTCATCTTCAAATAGAGTTGACAATGACATACGGGCACTCAGTCTAGTGCAGATCTCTGCCAGGTGTAAGTGTCTCCCCTTCTCCAATGCTCAGATTTGGCGACAAACCATCACCCAGTAAAATCGTTTTATTTGTCAGGCTGTGGATGTTCAGCCTCATAGTTAGATGTTCAGCTTATATCCCGGTAAATGGGACAACTTGTGGCACCTACTGTTTTACTGCATTGAGTAGTGATAGTAGAGAATTGTGGGTAATTGTCAGAGCGATGGAACGTTTGCTTTAAGGTTAATGTATCTCTAATTTCCGTGGACAAGGTCATATTAACTAACTTATAAAATCATAAAAAGTTAAGCTTTCTACGGTTAGGTACTATTTGTTTGAGGTTAAGTTTGACATGTTTTCTTTGAGTTAAATATTTTTTGTGTTTTATTGCCAGTAGATGACAAGTAGAGCTAGCTAACATTGACGCGATGCCGTCTTTCCAGACAGAGGATGCAACGTTTGTCCACAAGAGATGACGACTTAATTGTCATTTATCATCAGTGCAGGTATGTGACAGCATTTTGCTCTATAGAGTGGTAATTTTTTGAACATGTATATGACGTCATTAATATTTTAACTTGTCTTGTAATGTAGCTAAGTTACATAATTGCTCATGTTAAAAAGGGTTAGAGCAGTCCAGTGTTAGCAATCTGTACATATTTTGTTTGTTTCCTGAAATTCCCCCAAGCAACTTTAAGTGAGGGATCATTTCCAAAAAATCCTTCAAAAAAATAGCCATAAAAGTGTAGACAAAACCACTTAAAGAACCTACAAACCCACTCTTTATCTGGCTTTGAAGCCAAAATCTTAGGTCGAGGGCAGCCTAACAGGCTGCAATTCATGCACTATTGCTCATGACTAAAATACTTGGGGGGGACCCTCCTTTGGACTTTTAACTCGTTTTATGCAAGTCGTTGTTACAGGATGTCATCTGTTCAGCTGCATTGGGCCATAAATGTGAGCTTTCATCTATCTCAGCTGAGGAAAACGAAAAGCTAATTCAACCCGAGGTAGCTTGCAGTTCAGTTTACACACAATACAGTTTAAAAAAAGTCATTTGGAGCTGAAAACTCCTCTCCCATTGAGATCTCTACCAACTTTCCAATGTAAAGGCTTGTTGACAGGACATCTGACATGATAGAAAGAAAGATCATGGCCCTATCTGAGAGGATGGAAATTGTCTAAGCTGACCTCAAAGCAGTGACTGAAATGGTAACTAACTTTGAGCAGAGTATGAAATATTCCATGAAGATGATTCAAAAGAGAATGATTGATGTGGAATTGTATTTGGGAAGATTATTTAAGATAAGATAAGATCTTCCTTTATTACTCCCTCAGAGGGAGATTGAGGTGAAGCTCATGGGAGTACCAGAGGATTCTGAGAACACTTACCTTTATACTATCAAGAGTTTTCACAATATCCTGCCTTGAGACAAAAATAAGCTGGTTGATGTCATCGATGTTGTATACTGCCTTGGGAAGAAACGTACCCGAGAGAAGGAACCTCAGTTTATCATCCTGAAGTTCCCATCGGCTGTCTACAGAGACTCCTTGTAGAAAGCTGAAAAAATTTAGTCCTGTATGAGTGATCATGATGCAAATTTTAAAGGGGATTTCTCCAGATGAGATTAAGAGAGAATGCAGAAGTTATGGGCTGAACTTGAGAAGGTCCCTGCAGCGGGAAATACTTTTTTTTTTTTCTGGCGCCAGAGTTTTCATTGCAGGGGAGGGAGAGATTCTTCTGTCTGGTGTGACCTCCATGCTGAACTAGGTGCCTGTGGGTGCTTGTGTTTTGTTTGATGGCATAAGTAAGACAAATTCAATTTTGGTTGTATAATTGCTTATTTTCCGCCATTAAAAAATGACCTATGCCCGACGATTAATAGCTTTAGTTTTCACGAGACTGGTGTAAAGTTATAACTTTTGGTGTTTGGCTTGTTTTCACTGGAATACATAACATTATTTAATGTGTTTAGGAACCTGTTTTTCCACAGGAATTTAGCCGTTATTTATGCTCCAAGCATTAATGAGCTACATTCCAATGCTTTTCTAAAACTTTGTATTCGAGAAGTAAAAAGTTAGTTTTGCAAAGTTTTACAACTGTTCATTTATTTTTCTATTGTTTTGTCAAATACCAGAAGGTTAAGAGACACTGTAAACTGTAAGGCCTTATTTTGGTTCACCAAACAGATAAATACTGTTTGTGTTTTTTATCAAGGGTCACAGTCAGTTGCTACTAATACGAGTTTACCGAAGTCACAATGGTGCAGTCATATCTGACTGTCTGATTATTTAAATCATTCTCCTGTATAAAAATAACTTTTTTTGGAAGATATTGTGCATTCTGAGTGACCTTCAGGGGCACCGTTTTTCAATGACATTTTTATAATTGTCTACATTTAAGTCAAGTCAAGTCAATTTTATTTGTATAGCGCCAAATCACAACAAAAGTTATCTCATGACACTTTACATATAGAGCAGGTAAAAGACCAAGCTCTTTGCGAAACCATGAGTTACAGAGACCCAACAAGTACCCCGTTGAGCAAGCACTTAGGGGAAGCTAGAAGAAATTTTATTCATTTTTTTCAGTAGTTATAGATGCCAAATATGTTCCCAGCATTTAAGCCATCCTATTTTATAGCCGTGCCCAGGGAGTAACTCCAGTCTTTTCGCTTATTGCCTTGGTCAGGGTACCAGGCAGGAATATCAACTCAAACATGCATGTCTTATTGATGGTGGAGGGAAGCCGGAGCAGCTGGAGGAAAGCCATGCAGACATCGGCAGAACATACAAACTCCACACAGACACGACCTGGGACGATTCAAACCCAGGACCTTCTTGCTGTGAAGCAATAGTGCAAACCCCTGTGTCACTGTGCAGTCCTATAATTTAAAATCTGACAATTATTATGCTCAAATCTTTGGGTGTGTGTGCGCTCTACCCGCTGAATTGCTTTTAGAAAATGTTAGGTAGTATCCTTCACAGACATACCTGTTAAAGATAAAATCATGTATTTAGGGATCATATGAAAATGTCAAAAAGGACAGTTTTTCTAAATTTTAACCCAAGGATTTAAAAAGCTCAAACCAAATTCAAGTTGTGGCTTAAAAGTTATCTGTCATTGAGGGGTCGTGCACTGCTGTCCGAAGTTGAAGGAATATAGCACCTCCCTGGGCGTTCAGCTATCCACTGCTCTTATAACAAGGAGAATGTACAGGACAAATATCATTGTAAGAATACAATGACCAAACAAAGTGGCTCTCCTTTTCCTTACCTATGTTGCCTCTTCAGTTCATTTAGATAAAAACTTAAAACTGCAAACCAGATGTTATTTAACTTTATGTGCAAAAATCAGACTTATAAGCCAATTCGTTGTGTCAAATCCATGCCAAAGTGGTGATTTTGATTTCTTAGGTTTTTTTACATAGTTGCACATTTAAGATTAAGGGATGAGACTTTTTGAGATGTAATTCATCAGTATGGAACTTAATTTCTAAATTTGTTTTTGACCTTACTTTTGTTTAATTTTAAGGTAGGTAATGTCCCTATTAAATTGTTAGAATATTACAAATGAGCTTTATTGTCCTCAGAAATTATCTACAAGCTAGTTATTATATCTGGAACAATGATGACATTTCTTGCAAAAACAGATCTATTTTTTTTATAAAGAATTTGTTTGAAAGGAACATTGTTTTGGTGGGTCAGCTGCTCAACTCACAAGGTCATCGCATGACTTACAGTGCATTTATCTCCCATTCTAATTTTCCAATATCGACTAAAGAATATAACTTTGTAAAAAGAGCCTATTGGCCCTGCGGCTCTATATAAAGGTGTTTGTTATCTTACTGAAATCTTATTACATTACCCCAGTGATACTCCTTGTGGTAAAATCTGTTTTGTACCATCTAAAGATAATAATTCGGCTGTACCTTCCATATTTCAGCGTGAGAGTATTTCCATCCCTCGTGTCATTTTTTCTCTGGAATAATTTTGCAAATGATGGCAAAAAGGACTTGCAGAAATTTTGGCTGTTGCCTCACAAATATCTCATCACCAGTAATATAAAGGCCATTTAAGCTTGTAACTCAAACTGTGTCCTGTAAAACATTCCCTTAAAAAATAAGAATAACATTCATATTTAATGTTCAGTTTTTCTCTGCATAACCTAAAAATATGCCTCATTTATTTGTTTGCGTTAATTCATTAAACAACAGGGGCAAGAGGTTTCTAAGTTTATTGACATTACATGTATGGCTTGTTTTGATTTATGTATAAACATGCTCGGTTTTTCTTTGGTTACTATGGAAAGAATGAGGAAAAAAGTGTGCGTCATAATGATAACAATAACCTCCTTTTATAGGGATAGTGCATATAAATGAATGATTTGAATTTAAATATGCCAGATTTAGCCAGCAGTGTAATTTTCATCTATTGTCCCATCTGTTCTCCTTCCTCAAAGACCCTGTGACAAGATTTCTAAAGGAAAAGGGGATCAAACTACCAATCTTCTATCCTCTACCTCACGAGCTATGCTATCCTACATATTTATATATATAAGTTCTTCAGGAAAACCAACAATGGAGGGAAGAGTACTCAATAAATTAGAAGTACCCCCCTAATTAGAGTGATTTCTGTCGGTCTTGGACAGTACAAGCCTGTTTCATACCTCCCTCCAAGATTTAAGAAAGCCACTTGAATTACTGGATTTTGTGTGCGTCTGTGTGTGTGGGGGGGGGCATTACCTCGGGAGGAAGGAAGGTAGGCCATCTGGTAATTGGAAGATTGGTGGCTCGATTCCCAGTTCCTTAGGAAATCATGTTTAAGTTTCCTTGAGCAACACACTGGATCCCTAATCACTCAGGGTCACCGATGAAAATAAGCCTGGTGGCTAAATAGTGCGTATTTAAATTTATATGTTCATTAATTTCCACTGTATTAGTGATATTATGATGTACGCTTGTTTCTTATTCTGTCTGTTATAATATACATTGTGTGTGTATTTATAAACAATAAGCAAAAAAAGGGAGCATGGTTAAAAGATCAGTGCTAGTAAAGTGATAACAGAATTTTATCCTGAAGTCCTTCAGAATTTATTGTTCATTGTTCAAAGCACCGATAGCCTGTGGGAAGAAATTCTTCCTCAGTCCCTCAGTGCATGATTTGTGGCTGGATCTGGTGTAAGGGCAAATCAGTAGGACGGGCGTTGATTTTACATGAGGGGGCAACAGAAAATCACCACAGCAACTGCAAAACAGCAACAGCAGCACCACTGCATTAGAGCCCTGTACGGGCTAGAATCTCCAGCCCTGACCCATGGTGCTCAAGCCCTAACCTGACAAAGTGCAGTTTTCCTGCCTAGGGTTGACCTGAGACTGACACTGACATCACTTTATGTGTTCTGAAACTCACTTTTACTGACACACGGTCTCTCCGATATACACAAACACACATGACATGATCAACTGTTAAATGTAATGCACATCTACATGCGTATGTATAATATTTCTAGAATCTGTATGATGGTGTCTGCAGGAGCTCAGTTGTACAGCGCGTGCATTAGGAAATGATGAGCCAGGTGTCACAGGTTCGATTACATCACATGGTGTCAAGAAGGCCATCCAGCCTCAATCCCCTAAGCTCCACCTAGGTCCATATCCACCCCCACAATATGAGAACAAGACTAATTGTGAGATGCTAAAAAAGATCTTTTATAATACAACCATTAAAACAATATTTCATATTGTGGTCTATTTGTGCTCTGTGTGTATATGGGAAGTTAACTGAGCCCCAAGTCCAATCTATTAAGAAAACAAAAGAGAAGTCTGCCTTCATTGAATATTCCAGCCAGGGTCTGCCGTGGTACCATGCGGTTACAAAAGTCTGTTTCTTCCCTGAAATAATTAGAGATGGTAGTTGGTCCAGATTTACCTGGGTGGGCATGTTATCACTGAGGTCCAGAGCTACTGAGCGCTTCGGGTTAGCAGCAGGAGCGAGCAGCTGTAGTTGAAGCTCAGGTCGAGGAGACTTGTGTTGCTGGTTGTAGTGCCACCGCACCAGTGATGTGCTCCAGTGGGAGGCCGATCTACTCCGGTGAGGGGGGGGTGCAGTGTTTCTGGTCGTGGTACCGGTGATGTTATGTCAAGAGAGGCAGGGGGGTCTCAGGCTGCTGGCGGCACTGGTGGCACGCAGAGTGAGAACACTGATGTGCCGATTCCTACACCGTCAGCTAATTCCACCTAGCTGCTAAATTCAAAACTCCAGTCAAGCAATGCAACAACCGATCAAAAACGACATCGATCACACACAGGTGAAGTCCTCGGTCAGTAGGCAAGTTTAAATGAGCAGGTACACCTCAATCTGCCCCCCCAGCCATGTCTGAGGCAGCTCAAGCATTTGCCTGATCACCTGCTGCACAAACGATCCATTTCTGGGGATGATGGGAGTCCTTTACTATCCTCCTAGCTCTCCTGGTTGGACCTTCCTGTTGTATACAACACAACTTAGAAACAGGGCTGATGAAGAGCAGTGAAGAAATGACTCTGGCAATACTGCAACATTCATACTGTTGAACCCTCACTCCTTAAACAGCTAACACTGCTCATCCATGACATCCTCATAGACAGGAAAATAGACTTTCTTTGCTCCAGTGAGACTTGGAAAAGTCAGCAGGACTGTGTGACACTAAATCAAGCCACAGCCCCAGACTCTGTGCATAGAGAAACCTCACTCCTTTCGTCGTGGTGGTGGGATGGTGATTATACATCAAGCAGATATTCTGGTTAAAGAACTTTCTATTTAAAATTGTGACTATATCTTATGAGTATATGTGGCATGTTACAATGGATTTGCTAATATGCAAAACAAAAACTGACTCTTGAAACTTTTGTCTTTTTGGTCCATTTGTGTTGGACTATTTAGCAACTCTCTACAAGTCCTGCCATCCAATCCTTCACCAGTCCTGGTACTCCATGGGTGTACACACCAAGTACTGGCAACAGCCAATCAGAACCAGGTATGTTGGGGTGACATTTTTAAATAGTGTATGCATCCATGTTC
>OMLC01038345.1:0-13083 GCA_900302585.1 Regalecus glesne
GATGATGTTTGCACATCACTTTCCTCATTCCTAGATTTATACATTTGACTTGTGATATTCAATGCATTTTTACATATTCATATTCATTCTAAACTTTTCCTATTTCTATTATTATAAGATGGAATCTGGCTAGTTCTCTCTTCTCTTGCCTATGAAATTAAAATACCTAATGATAATAACCAGTCTTGTGATATGAGGAATACAATAATTCCTCTGGACTTTGCAAACAAACATTTCATCTTCCACCAGGTACAGTGAATGGTCTGAATGAAACGTTTTAATATCATTGATATAGCAATAAACTGCAAAGATCAATCATTTAACCTGTGTATTTTAATGATGGGATTACTTGGAATTAATTTTGAAGTCCTCAGAAAGGATTTGCAATTCCCCAGTTCCCATAGCTTTGAATTACCATGTTTCCAGACGATCTAGGCAGATGTTGGGTGGCCCTCCAATACAAGCAATCTGCTGCCTCCTCTTCCAGTCAGCCAATTCTTCATCTGTAAGGTTCTTCTGAACAAAGTCCATGGCTGTCAGCAGGCCTCCCATCTCTGTGACAATTTGCTACAACATAAGACCAATAAACAAATAACAAATAAAATGATGCTCACAATCAATGCTCTCACCCGCCTTTTCTTTTACAGCCCTGTCTGTCAGAAGCAATTGAAACATTATGATATAATACCCGACAGAATGAAATGTGAGGCTTGATTGAAAAGAAAATGCAAAAGTATCACTCAACAGTATAGAAAATTGGGTTAGTGTTACCGCTATCTTCACCACAACTGCAGAAGTATGAGTTGCCGCCAAAATTTCACATGGTCATCAATATCAATTGGCTATTGATGTTGTTTTTCACTCGTGCACTGTAGAAGCACGACAACATCCTATGGAATTGTTCGAGTCATCGACAAGTGCATCAAATTCTAGAATCCTTCCTCTCCTCATTCTTCAAAAGAACTCTATGTGAAAGGTAGTGTTACAAGAGTAGCATAGCTCTTTTAAGGCATAGGGCAGTGTGTAACGGGTGTGGGTTACACATTTGTAGTTGAGTGTGAGTATGAGAGTGAGCCACAGAAAAGCGATGGTGAATGTGGAGAGAACAGAGAAAAATGTCACACTAAGTTGTCAATCTGATGGTAAATATACAATATAGACTACAGTGTGTCAACCACAGGTTTGTCCCTCAATTATAAGGCTAAGGCACAAAAACCTAAGCCATTTTGGGTACCACCTAAGCCATTTAAATCAATCTGGAGAGCATACATTGTAAACTGCTTTGAGTAATCACTAGACTTATAAAAAGCTCCATATAATAAAATGAGTCAATATACCATCAACACTAACTGAATGACTTTTCCCCTAATCTGGTGGTCACAGCTACAGTGGCCTTCTTTAGCAAGTTTTGTCTTCAAGCTTTTTGATTGTTTACATATTATATAGTCAAGCTTTTCCGACTTTTTATACACATGTATGGTAATAATAGTGCACCAAAATGATGTGAAATTGCATAATTTATATTAAAGTTAAAGGAAGAGGACCCCTAAATACATGCACCTAAGTCTTCCACAAACCTGGGGAAAAATGCTGAAATTTTAAGCTATTCTGACGTGTGAATACAGGCCAGCATCACATGTTTATGGATATATAGTGCAAATAACAGCACTGCTGCAGAAAAAAATCTCCAGGTGGAACAATGATAGAATAAAGGTCAGTCTGACTGCCTTCTCAGGTATATCCTAGTATATATGATAAAGCAAAGAGAAGTCCTTCGCACAGAAAATGATGATTTCCTCATGCATTTGTAGTCGTCCCCCTCGTTGAACACCAAGGTCAATATCAGCCAAAACTGACTTCATAACATTACGGTGAAAAAGGTTCTCAATTTCAACAAAACGGAAGATGAAAGGCGAGGTTGCATTTTTTTCCATCAATTCAAAGTCAGCCCTCACTAGTAAAACAGTACACTCACAAACATAAGACACATGAAAAACCTTTAAGACCAAGACTCTAAGGCATCAATAAAATTATCCAAAGACTTTTGAGGGACTCGGGCATGGTCATGGCATTTTGATCCAGAACCAAAACGAATTGTCTCTGCACAGTCCAAAACCTATTCTACCATCCAGATCATCCACCGCTCCTTTTCCATTGGCCAAATCCCCTATAGTGTTTGATCCACTCACACTCCAGACTTCCCTCTAATATCATGTCATGTTATGTCAGACAGCACTGTAACCCACATACAAACATGCCTGTATCAGAGCTTTTTTTCTATAACTCTTTCTTACATGTATTACCATGACTGGTGTGTTCCACAAAACAATCTACAACATTATGTTTAGGGCCCTACCAATAGAATGAATCAGAACACAGAGGACTTACCCTCCTCAGCTGGTCCAAAGCACTCAGCATCTGTTCCAGTTGAGCCATCTTCTGTCTTGTAGCAGCTGCCTGACTATTACCATTAAGATCCTGGGACAGTTCTAAACACAAAGAGGTTGAATGACTTGGAAAGTTAAACTTGTTTGATTAAAATATTATTTTTAAAAAGGACAAGCAGGTGTCAATGATCCCTTATAATCTATAGACATTCATTTTTAGGGATAAAACATGTTCAATGGGTCTAATAACATCAACAACACTGTTAAAATTAAAAGGACATGACTTTGAATTTGTACCTCCTTGGCTTTTTAATGTCTTATAGTTGAAATCAAAGTCATCCTGTAGGTTCTCAAGCATTTTCATTTTTTGTTCCATGTCCTGAGGAGGAATACACAGTAGTTCACATATTTATGTCTAGACATACGCATTCAGAGCAGGTTTTCTTTATATCACTTGCCTCGTAAGCGACATAGTTATGAAAGCTCACCTGCACCCTTTTCCTTATGTCCTGAAGGTTATGCTCCAAGATCTGCTGCTTCTCCGTCACCACCGTCCCAGTAGGATGAGCTGCTTGGCCATCCTGCAAGGTAATGACATATATGATGAATATTTATTTATTGATGGGTGAAGTTATTAGTCAAAAACTAGGGTAATTTGGTTTGAAATTTACATATTTTGCACTCTAATCATGTTGACGTGTCCTTGAGCAAGACACCGAAACCCTAATTACTTGGGACAACACATGGATATTAGCCTGATGGCTAAGTCAGGCATATTTATATTCTAAATGTTAATTAATTTAATATGCACTGTCCCTCTAAAAGAAGTTATTATTATTATTATCGTAAATGAATGGCAGCCTGTCTGGAGTGTTTCCCTGCTTTTTGTCACTTGAGGACTCGTGTGCATATGTGTGTGTATATAATAAGATATACAAATAAATATAAGGCATGTAAATATAAAAACTACAGGTATAAACGGAATAAGGTACATAATAAATAAGTAAAGGATCTAATAAAAATTAACAACTATAAAATCAACAGGGAGTACATTTACAATCAGTAATCAAATATATTGCACAGGTTGTAGTCAAGTACTCTACAGATGATAAGGTTGTGCGTGTGTTCGTCTGTGTGTCCACATGTTATTTATTAACAAGTCTTATGGCCTGAGCAAGGAAGCTGTTCCTCAGTTTGCTGGCCTGTGTTTTGAGAGTCAAGTATTTCCTCCTCAAAGGCAGCAGGGAGAACAGGCTGGTGTGTGGGTGTGCTGTATCTTTGCAGTAATAGTTCAAATACATTTGGTGACCATGAGTAATTGCCCTACCTGTGCTGCCGTGGTGGCAGTCTGCAGCAACCTTTGCTCCTCCCACAGGCAGCGGGCAACAATACGGGCAATATCCATGGGCTTTTCCAGGTACTTGCTCTGCAGGTGTTGTTTAATCCTGCGTAGGTTGTGCTGGTAGAGAACATTGTTCTCCTGCAGGAAGCGACTGTACTGCTGGTCTATTTCCCCCAGAAGGTTGTGGAACACCAGCGTGGCGTGGGACTCCTTGTTGGCAGCATAGGCCCTAAAAAAATAAGATGGAAATGGAAAGATGAAAGGAGTTCAATAGTCAGTTGTAGTGTCTTCACTGCCAGTGTTTCACAAGTCGGTAGTAAAGGAGCTTATTTTAACAACTAATATGACAAGACACTTATAACGAAATCATTTGAAGGAATAGAAATAGTTCACATTTCTCTCTCGAGTTTCCTTTGCAGTGAGGCTGTTGTGTTCCGATAGTGGGTAAGGGCTGTATGTAACTTGGTGGGGTACTTGAGCAGTGTAAGGGCTGAATGTAAATGAAAGTAGAAATGATCGTGAAGCGTCTGGTGAATCACTTTCAGTTACATGCAACCTCCCAACTAATACAGTCTGTTAACATCTTTGGGGTATCTAATTATTCTAAGAGGTCAGGACACTAACCTTCAACTTGAAGACATGAGTTTAAGCCGGTGTACTCTATGGTATTTGATTTTGGAGACACACCATCCATAGAGTACATGAAATGACAGTAACTATGAATATTTAAAGTAGTTTTATGTGTTTTTACATTACATCCCCTCACGTGCTGCCATTGAACATAAAGAAACTGAGAAAAACCACAGGAAACATCTAGCTTTTTTCAGAAGAAAAAAAGATCACCCCAAACTTATTCATTCTCAATTTGAGTCAAAGTGAAAGATACTGGAAGAGGCAGGCATCTCCATTAGTAAGAAGTTTAAAATGTAAGTTTAGAATATGTACTCAGCCCGAGTGGTGGTGTCACAAGAGTTTTGATGTTATGAGGAAGAAGAAAACTGGGAAAATTACATAGTTTGTCAGTCGTAGTAAGTGACTCACTACCAGGAATTTAACCAAGCAACCTGTCAAGTTGAACTTATACAATGAATATAAATGTATTGGGGAAAGTCTATGTGCTTGCCAAACAAAGCCTCTTTCATTTAAAAAGATTTTATTTTAAATCACTCATCAGTCTCCATCCATCCATCATCAACCACTTATCCAAAATCCGATCGCAGGGGAACTGGAGCCTATCTCCGTTCTCATTGGGTTAAAGCTGGGGTACACCCTGTATAGGATGCCAATCTATCACAGGGCAGACCCATTAGGGGAACCATGTCTTGCTCAAGGACATCTCGACACACTTCTCTGGAGGACTGGGAATTGAACATGCAACCTTCCGATCACCAGGCGACCACTCTACCCACTGAGCCATGCCACCCCCCTAATTGTTACAAAACTTAAACAAGTTAGATAAGTAACGAAATCTAAACCCATTTAATCATTTACGTCACCTACCAGTCTTGACTCTCAATCCATGGAGCAAGGAACTGTCGGAGCTCCATGGGGAAGCTGTCACTGTAGAGGTGGTACAGCTGCTCCAGATACCTGGTCTCCAGCTGTTGCAACTGGTTCCACTGGGCCATTCTGACTTGGGGCTAAAAACTCTAATGGAACGAGAGAGAGAGAGAGAGAAAGAGAGAGAGAGAGTTACAACATAGAAGGCACAAGTCAATAATTAAAAAAAAATAACCCCCAAAAACCAAACATGGCACTTCATGTGTTACTATAAGAGCTAATCCACAAAACAAACAGAAAGAGCAATCAGCTTAGTTTTAATCTGGTTTAGGAGGAAACTTAAAAAAAGCCACCAAGAGCAGGTTGACTTGTTGGGTGGGAAACCATCTCTTTTAACATGGTTACTTCCTGTTCAGCAAAACGCACCATTGTCACAGACATGAAAGCAACATGAGCATCTGTCACTCCAATAAACAGGTTTAATTCAATGGAATTTGGCAGAAATGAGGAACACAAGCAGACCTTTTTCCTGGCAGCAGGTATTCAAAACCTGAGCAAAATATAGACTTGGATTAGAAGAAAACTAACGCATTTACCTAGCGCCAAAACGTGTACTCATTCATGGAGATTTTGTTTTTCTTCTCACCCCCCTCTCCCTGATAACAGAGCTAACAAGCCATCCCATCTTCACACCATTCCTTCCAGGGTTGACCTTCCAGCACCCAGACAATCAGCGCTGGGGCCATCGAGGGATGTGTGCTCTCCCCTCTGCTCTTCTCCCTCAACACAAATGACTGCACCTCAGGACACCCATCTATTAAACTCCTGAAGTTTGTGGATGACACAACCATGATTGTCCTTATCTGGGATGGTGATTAGTTTCCATATAGACAGGAGGTTGAACAGCTGGCCTTCTGGTGTGGTCAAAACAATATGGACCTGAACATGCTCCAAACTGTGGAGATGAGAGTGGACTTCAGGATGAGCCTCCCCAACACTGCACCCTCAACCATGACTCAATAGCATTGTGTTCATTGGGAAAACCCACACATTTCTGGATGCAATCATTAAAAAGGCTTAAAGAGGATGTACTTATTCTGTCAAATCTGGAAGTTTGATTTTCCTCAGGAACTGCTTATCCAGTTCTACACTCCAATAATCCAGTATGTCCTCTGCACATCCATCACTGTCTGGTTTGGATCGGGCACCAAACAGGACAGGGAAAGACTTCAATGGGACAGTTTGGATTGCAGAGAATCATTAGTGCCAACCTGGCCTCCATTCCCAACTTATACATCTCTAAAGTCAGGAAACAGGCAGGGAGCATCACTGCAGACCCATCACAACCTTCTCACAACCTGTTCCACCTGCTCCCCTATGGTGGGCGCTACAGAGCACTGTACACCAAAACAATCAGATACACAACCAGTTTCTTTCCACAAGCTGTCATTCAAATGAATACTTATTACTATCAATGCAAAAAATTCATAAAATATATTTTATATACACTGTACTTTATATTGTACATATGGGACCATGGTAGCTCAGTGGTTAGAGTGCTCACTTCAGGAACTCACAAGCCGGAGTCAGCGGATTTAAACACATCAGGTCATCCAGTCTTAATCCCTCAAGCTCCATCTAAATCCATGTCCATCCCCACAACGTGGGGGCTAACCGTGACATGTAAAATAGGCCTCTTACTATACATTGTACTTGTACTAGTATGCTCTGTCATGTCCATCTACCTCAAGAATCTAAGTAACTTGCTAACAGTTATTTCAATGTCTTTCATACATTTTCTGTGCCATTATGTTTTATTATGGGGTGGCGTGGCTCAGTGGGTAGAGCGGTCGCCTGGCGATCGGAAGGTTGCAGGTTCGATCCCCGGTCCTGCAGAGAAGCGTGCCGAGGTGTCCTTGAGCAAGACACTGTTCCCCTAACTGCTCTGCCCTGTGATAGACTGGCGAACTATGCAGGGTGTACCCCGCCTTTCACCCAATGAGAACGGAGATAGGCTCCAGTTCCCCCGCGACCCGATTTCGGATAAGCGGTTGACAATGGATGGATTATGTTTTATTAGCTCTTATTTTTGTCTGTTTATAGTCAACCTTTGTGTATATATACTAAAATCGGTGTGTCTTCAGTCTATATGAAGTACCTGTGAGAGCCACGAAACCCAAGTCAAAAATCCAATTTGGTGAAAACTCACATGGTCAATTTATTGAGTATGTGAGTAAATCCTTATCAGAGCTTACATTTCCTTACAGGGCTCTGAGCATTAGCTCAATAAGCCTCGTAGATACCAAGTGAACCTTGCAGAGGTAGATAGAACAAAATATGTCAACTGAGGAATTTCAAAGTCAAGAATCCCTCTAATCAAACCAACCCCTGACCTTCTCATGACACACAATTGCCTCAACTTATAACATCACAATGATATTGCTGAATACTCAATTATCCACAATTCAGATGACACAAGTTCAAAAAGGTTTTGTTCTATGGTAACCTTGAAACATATTTACTCATTAAAGTTGTCTAAAAGTTCCCATCATAATCTCCCTTTTCCAAAATACAATGGGAATAAAGACAACTCAATGTATAGATTTTAGCAGATTTTAGCTTGTATAGATAATACCCAGTTCTTTGAGCCTGTGCCGAATCCACTGCAACATCCATAATATTTTGGGCACAGCCATTTACTTGATCAGTTAATTCCTCACTTTGCCCTTTACAATACAACCAGCATAATTCACAAACTTACAAAGAGTAATTTGAAATCACCAAATAGCCTAATTACAGTTACAGAACAGGCAAATGCTTTGGTCCATTGGCAGTTAAAAGCCTCCACATCTGTTGAACCAGAAAAAAGCATACTCTCAGAAAAAACATATTTTCAAGCTCAATAACCCATGTAATCAAAAGTCAAAATCATTTAATCCAGTCATTAGGTTGTTCTACTTTTTGTCCATTTTTGACGTGGTTTTGCCCAAGTCTGCATGAGCGCCCTGATTTACATATCTGTCCCATAAAAGGATGTTGGGTGGTTCCCAATCTGGACTCCGAGCTGGAGATGAAATTTGGATGAATGTTGAAGCATACTCCTGTTTCTTAAAGAATCTACATCCTGATAACCTGATCCAATGATTTTGGTCAACATACTCTCAGTGAAACTAGATATGTTTAGGGGGTTTATAGGGACTAGACAGGGAAATCCCGGTGCGCTCATAAACCTGACCTAATTTTCACTTGACACTATTCCTCTTTCAGTACTATCCGAAAGTATACTCAACTCAAAATCTCTCATGGTTCTCTCGTGAGAACCATGAGAATCTCCTCACAACAGCATCATATTGATGCAAGCCATTCTCCTCTGAAATTTGATCATGATATTAGATGTGATTCTTTTTAGCTGAATCCCATAATGCTTGCAATAAATCAGTCTAACAATATTAAAAAGCTTTTTATGAGAGGTCTATTCTTATGTGTCATAATAAGCCCCCAGATTGTGTGAGGGGGTGGACACGGACTTAAAACATAAAGGATTAAGGACGAATGCCCTTCCTGATGCACAATGGTGGGATTGAACCAGTAACATTTGGCTCATCAGTTCCAGAAGTACGTGCTCTACCATAGACCTACCATGGCCACAACTTCTTATAATTGTACTTTTTTCTTTCATAGCTCAGGAGGTAGGTAGTCATCTAGTAATTGGAAATTGGTGGTTCGATCCCTGGCCCCTGCAGAGAGCATGTCAAGGTGTCCTTGAGCAAGACACTCAACCCCTTAACTACTCCCTGAGTGCTGTGTGGAGACTGCGCTCATTGCTCCTATACAACAAGATGGTTTAAATACAGAGGAAAAAGTCCAACAGCCTTGGTCATGTGACAAATAGAACAATTCTATAATATTCAATTCCAGACTAAGTGGTGAGTAATAAAAATTGATAAGCACAATTCACCCATGAATCTTCCATCCATCCATCCATTGTCAGCCGCTTATTCGAAATCAGGTCACAGGGGAACTGAAGGCAAATTTTAAATTTGTGATACTGGGCTACACATATAAAACTGACCCTTGGTCTGATTTATTGACTACTAGGACAGTTGTCGTATAATCCCCTGTAAAATCATCCAAGTCATTGCAAGGGTGAAACATGTATTGCAAATTCAGGCTTGAAAGTTTAGAGCTGCATATATGGAGAGGTCATTATAACTGGTATAACTCCTTATCAATGATGTAATATGTACTGTAATAAATAAATAAATAATATTGATTTACCCCCCAGTACTTTGCAAAACTGCTCCAACCCTGTAGTACAGGTTTGGGATGAGGTTTGTCCACTTTCGGTCACACATAAAACATTGACTTCAGAGTTGAGAAGATTTGTAAGTTTCGCCAAGAGGAACATTTCTGATAATAAATTCCACCTTTAAACCTACTGTTTGTCCTTTAGATAATGAAAGATGATAAAATGTTATGATATCTCAGAAAATGGCCTCAAGAAAACTAGAAAGAGAGAATAACCATGGCTTTTTATGTAATTTTAAGAACTGTTCTACAATACAAGTGGGGCATGACAAACCCCAAGCATCTGCTGGGGCACATAAATATAAATAACAAAGTTACATTGTAAAATTGTATGTAACATGTGCTTTTATCCTAAGCAACACACATTTTATAGTTAGAACAAAACAATCAAGGATCTGATCAGGATTTAACAGTTTAAGTGACCCAAAGCGAAGCTCGAGTCGGACAGGAAGAATGTTCCATCAGGCAGTACCCTAAGGCAATGCACATAGTAGAGGTAGGACCCCCACCCCATTTACATTAATTAAGTCCATCAAATCAAGGTCAAGCTCAGAGGTGTTCAGGACAAAGCTGGGCGGTTTTTTAGCGTGTCCTTAAAGATTGAGACGGGTTCAGCAAATCAAATGGAGTTTGGTAGCTAGTTCCACCACCGGGGAACTACATATGAGTCTGGCTTGTGACTTTTGGCCCTGTTGTGGGGGTGGTACCATGCCTCTCATTGGCAGAACGCAGTGAGCGGGAGGTGGGCAATAACATTCAGTACACGCTATTCCGTTTTAATAGATGGTTATCATTACATAACCTGACGTTTGGGTCATTTAGACAAAGAAACTAAAGCTGTGGCTACCATGAGACATACAACAGAATGGCGACGTAACGCAGCCTAATACAATAAATATGGTGACAATTCCTCGGACAATTGGAATTCCCACTTTCGATTTTATCTGTACCAGTGAGGCGGTGATAGAAGTCAAAACGAAGAATGTTGGAGCTAAGCAGCGCCGTGTCGGACATGTTACCGTCCAGCTTGGCTACAGATGGGCGTGACGAGACATTACAACGCGCATTAATGCGTCCCAGTCCGGTTAGCAACAGGACTAAATGACAGTGATGGAAAGGTTTAAGTCATCAGGCTACTTAGCAAAGTACATAGAACCACTACAAATCACCCAAAACACAACTACGTCGAATAATAAGTACATTAAGTTTATAATTTTCAGTATTCGGCACTAGTGACGCGTCTTCATGCATGCTTAATAATCCACCAGCATCTGGGTTATAAAGCAGGGAAACATAAAATGGCTCATCGCAGTAACTCTCGGGTGAGTTTTACTTTAGGCAAAAGTTGCAGTTGAATCAACAATTATGCAATGACTAACAGCGATAGCCGACAGGCTAATGCAAACAACAACTAACGTCAAATGATCTATGAATAACTAAAGTACGCCTTTAAATAGCATAGCTCGCCAAAGAGCAGCTCTGGCAATAAACAAGCCCACCTGAAGCCTTGTAGCAACGAAACACAATGGCAGTCTGATGACATGATATGAAACAACTTAACAAACCCTTACCTGGCTCGCTGTCTCTCTTGCGTAGAGTTTAACAAGCAAACGGGGTCAATACGAGAGTCCGATATCGAAATAGCTCATTACACACTCTCAACTTCAGGCGGATGTGACAACACCAGATTAGAAATGATTAAAAAAGTCAGATTTTCGTGCAGCGTCAATAAGAACGTTTCCTCTTGACTGCAGTCTCTGCTTCCCCCACCACCACGTCTGTCACAGCTCACCCAGCCAGACACGGGCCGTGGGCTCAATGACTGACAGCTGGAGGAGGCAATAGAACTCGAGAACAGTCTCCTGTCCAATCACAACCTTTTGTTTTGCCCAAGGAGGCGGGACAGGGAGCTGGAAGGAGGCTGAGCGTGTCATGTTTATTGCAGTCACAGCCACGCTGTTCTAACTGACTACCACCCTCTGCTGTAGCCCCGGAATAAAGCGTAGATGTGTCTGGCTATGGAGGGAGGATGGACGAGTTAACAGAAGAGCCAAACTGGAAGTCATCTGAATTACGGGCAGTAATACGTCATCGAGAGTTTAACAAGACCGACCATACACACTGTTAACCATTTAAAAGCATGATGAAAACTCATAAAATACTTACAATGTTACAATTTCATTCAGTACTTTTATCCAAAGCTGGTTCATGACTGAAAGAACAAGATCATGGATACAAGCAGCTGAGATGAGGTTTCTTAGGAGGGTGTCTGGTGTCTTCCTTAGAGATAGGCTGAGAAGCTCAGACATACGTGAGGGACTCGGAGTAGAGCCGCTGGTCCTCCAAATAGAAAGGAGCCAGTTGAGGTGGTTCGGGCATCTAATAAGGATGCCACCTGATCACCTCCCAAAGGAGGTTTTTCAGGCACGTCCAGCTGGGAGAAGGCCGCGGGGTAGACGGAGGACCAGATGGAGGGATTATATCTCCACACTGGCCTGGGAACGCTTTGAGATCCCCCAAATGAGAGCTAGTGGATGTGGCAAGGGAAAGGAAACCTTGGAGGTCCCGGCTGAAATCTGCTACCTCCGCGACCCGACACCGAATAAGCGGTTGACGATGGATGGATGGATGGATGGATGGATGGATTGATGGACTTTTATCCAAAGCGACGTACAACTGAGTTTAGTGAGGATCTAGTCAGGAGAGAACAATGAGAGTAAGTGCCTCAAAGCTGAGCCTCAAGTCCAAAAGGATGCAGGTGCCATCAAACAGTGACCAGAGGAGGCCAGGTACTCAGCGGAAGACACCAAGGCTAGGGGGAAAGTCTTATCACTCATCTAAATAGTTTTGAAAGTCTACTACTGCAAGTGTCTCCAGCCTAAACAAGGTGATGACCAAAACCAGTTTCATGTCCAAATCCAGTGACCATTAATTAGAGTTACAATGACAACGTTTAATCAGATCATGTGGTGTTGAGGAGAGAAATGACACCACTGATAGGATGTAGCAGAGGCAACAAGAGCAAGAGCAGGATTTTATTCAATGAACAAACACACACAGATGTTCACAGTGCGAAGCCCCACACAGGGCCTTAGGACAGGATGTGTTGTTAATGTAAACTCCACTGAGGTACATTTTTAATTTGTGATACCAATGAAATTGACTTGACTTGACAGGTCCTCCGCATTGACATCCTGATACACACACCTTTTGGCAAATGTGCCGGGTCACCCCGCCCAGTCAGTGATTATCTCGTCCATGACCAAGAAAACAGGATGCATACTTTTAAAATGTGGCAGTGCCAAATCCCACGGTGGACACATTTTATTGAAAGAGACAGCTCATCACTCATACAGGTGACATCTTCAGTCTGAGCGGACTGCAGCGTCCCCGTCCTTATAAAAAAAATACAGCTGCATGGTTTCCTATGCACAGTGGTCATTGACTGCCAATTCAGTGGTAATGAGTACTATTCACCGATGACTGGAGGACTGTTGCAATCACAGTATTCTAAGAGGGTGACAGATGTCTTAGACCCCCCCCCCC
>OMLC01038358.1:7613-20911 GCA_900302585.1 Regalecus glesne
GGGGGGGGTGTATATCATGAAGTAAGGCGATCGTCTTGTAAAAAACAACAACAACTTAATTCCTTAGGGAGGGGTGTTTGGGGGTCTGCCCTTCTATGCAAATGATTTGTTTGCAATTGTGTCGATGAGGAGTGTTGGCATCGATCCTGGTGAAGTATAACAAGAATTTAGACCATTTAGTTTTCTACACCCTGCATTAGGTTTCACATCAGTCCAGCTCTTCCAGGACTAGATTAGTCATGGCACCAAGCATGGAGAAGGGGGTACTCAAAAACAGATACATATTTCAATGCCCGTTTAACAATCATCTTGGCAGTATTGAGATATAATTATCTTGAGTCTCATATGACAACTAGTGAGGCTTTTTTGGGGGTTCATACTCTTGCAATTGCCATACTGAAGTCATTGCTGTCGGCCCCCTGAAAAAGTTAAAGTCGCGTGACCTCCAAAAAAGTTTCCAAACACTTTCAAGTCCAACTTGCAGTAGCTAGCCTAAATGTTATACATATCCCCACATCAGAGGATAGTAAAATAACTGATTGGTCAATTGCCATCCCTCTGCAAGGTTAGAAAATCTTTCAGGTCACCTGACCTTATAGCTGAGATGTCTTTCTCACACCACTTCTGCTATTCTACAAAATGATGCTTTTCTCCCCCTCTAACCCCATCCAGACATCTTATCTCATCTTAGATGGTTGTACTCGTCCGCTGCCCATGGTTAACCGTTACCCTATTGCCTATTGGTGCTGCTTCCCCCTGCAAAAGTATTGATTGTTGGTCCCCATCTGTTTAACACCAATGTGCAGGAGAAATGTGGTGCCATTAACATCACTGCCTTGTTTATGTGCAATATCCTCTGTGCCTTCCAGATTTTTTTCAAGGGTGATTTCAGTCTTATTAATCACTTCAATTCTCTTTCGGAACTGCTGAAGATGTCCCAAATCCTAAAACGATATCCAGATCCTGCGTTTTTCAGTTTTATTTGCAAGACTGTGCACTTTTCAAGCTGAAAGTTGGCAGCTCATTCCTCTTGGTTTCTGGGCCTGGCCCCCAAAGCAGTGCTGTTGTTGTTTTTTCTGCTGAGAAAGGACATTGAATCTATGTTGCTCAGTATGCACTTTTCAATACAGCGCGCTGCCCAACATAACCAGAGGCCTGATAGGATCCCACCAGAATCCAAAATACTGCACGTGTGTGTTGTTTTGAGTTCAGCACACATTTGCACAAGATATTTTACAATTAAATTCTTGGTCTCCAGAGAGGAAGCTTAAAGAAGTCAATTTCTCTGACTCCGTATTTGTCTTATTCTCCTCATCTGGTTAACAGTGATCCTCTTAAGTTACTAACACAAAAACAAAACCTTTGTCACAAGTTAACTTTGAGAGAATCAAAGGCATAACTTTGGTTTGAGGAGCGGGGGGGGGCACACAATAAAACAGGGGGTTTAAGGGTCACAAACAGGATTGTGAAAAGAGAGGTCCCTTTCCCACAGTGGAAATCATGCCTCGGGAGAGGGTTAGTCATATGGTGGCGACCTCTTGATATTTTCTGAGAGCTGTAATGCATCTGGCCTTTCCCGTTTTCCCCTTGCTGTGTTGGTACAGTATTCTCTTCAATGGATTGCCATGTGTCAGGAATTACCCATTATGAAAGACAGGAGTGGAGAGAGGGTGAAGTCATGATTTTGCCTTTGAAAACCAGGAGGAGAAAAACTTGTGTTCATGAATGACACCAGCATATTCCAACTTTTTTTCTGATTCATATTTGCCTCATGGTGTGCATCTGCAGCTTCTGCTTCAAGTCGGGCTGTTAGCAAGCAGCAGCAGGCCCAGTGGCCTTGTGCTGATTAGCCCATGCACCCATCCACTCCAGTGCAACAGCGTTAAAGAGAAATGTCGCTGTTTTTTATGTGGATATCCAATCAGTGTGAGTGGCAAATGTAGACACTTGGAAGCAATAAATCGCCCAGTGTGTGCTATTATTAACAGACAATCTGAGTTCTCCCGGTTGAGGAGCCGTACCACAAATGTCTATATGTACCCGAATGGATTGTGTGCCAACTTCTGACACACAACCCCCGATTTTCACTGTTTTAAAAAAAAATCACAATACTCAATTCAGTTAATTCCCCGTTCTACCCCTGCTTCACAGTTACTAAGCCAACACCAATCCACATTTGTTGATGCACTTCACAACACTTTCAAGTCTTGTCATTTATACACTGGTCAGTGAGAATGTGAGTTGGCAGTCCTTACTAATCATGTTGCTTCTGATAGAATATTGTGAATTTTGAATATTTCTATGGTGGTCTCAGCAATGCACCTTATATACAGGTTGCACGCTTATATTTCTATTTCTGTAGCACAGTATCATTGGTCATGGCAAATTAAGGAATGCGTGGCTTCATGCAAAGTTTGCCCAACTACAAACGCTGCAGAATCGATGCCATTTATGATGTAATTTGCTTTAAAAATTGAATCATGATTTAAATATTAACATGACTGTACAGTTCTAATTTTCTCTCATTGTCAGTCTCTTTATAAGCACCTCTCATTTTTACCATGATCCCCTCTAATAGTAGACTAGGTCTGGATTTTTGATCGCATACCTGATAAGTTTCTACTGGTTTGTGGAGTGAGGTTAGGCTTGGAAAGCAATGATGGATGTTTCTTGGCTGTTGTTGGGAGTGGAAATGATAAGGCCATATGCTTTTTTGACTAATTGATAGTTAAACGTTAGATAAGAAGACAAAGGCCTCAGTTAGTTTGTGAATGATGCTGAGGCAAAGACTTCTGTTTGGGTTTTCTGTACATGATAGTTGTTGAAATGCTCGATACAGTGTCAAATCATTAATTTCCTTTTGGGGAAGTGATGATACCCAAGTTTGATGATATTTCCTTTTGGGGAAGTGATGATACCCAAGTTGACACTAATGATATACCAGGCGAAGTGTGGCACTTCACTGCCGCAAACATTCTGACCATTCACACCCGCACATAGAGTTCCATTGATTTTTGTCTTCTCCAGTCCTGCAGGGAAAACTGATTATTGCACTGTGTAGTGTTCTAGTGCTCAATTACGTTCACACTGACTCCAATAGTTGTTATTGTGCAATTACATCTATTCTAGGGCAAAATTATATTCTATTAATTCCAGTTTGTTTCCATCTGTCTAACAACTGAGACATTTTCCTAAATGTCCGACTTGCCTTGCTTGTGTATTGTGATGACCTGCCTTGAACTTCTTTTCAACTCCATTTGTTCACTGCATCCTTCTGGTTATCACTATCTACATTCCAGGACCTATAGTTTATCTTTTGACTGCCTGATCCCACCCACAGCAAAGTTAAAACCGCCCTCTGCTAAGAGATTTGCATTGGATCTCACAGGAACTGTGGGATCCCATTGCAGACCTCAGATGCGGCGCTCAGAATTAAAAGTCATGAGGTTGAGGAACCTCTGTGGTTCATCTGGTAGAGCATTTACCACATAAAGCTGAGTCCTTACCACAGTGGCCTGGGTTCAAATCCGACCCAGTCCCTTTGCTGCATGTCATCCCCTCCATCTCCACTATCGTTGTGGAAAACACCACAAAAAAATCTTTAAAAAGTCATGATGCTTTAGCAGTCCTCTAACTTGTCAGCAGAGCTTTCTGTGTCCCTTGTTCCTTTATTTCTTTCATTCTCTTTCTCGCTGACTCCCAGTGTCTCAGTTCTCAAATTATTGCCTTTAAGACTGTATTATCATCATCAGCTGTGTTTAATAGCCAGCCACCCCTCTTTCATTCCAGTCAAAAGATGAAAATGGGGGCAGCTTTGTCTCAGGAGGGATACAGCCAGCTGCACAGTCAAACATGGAATAGTCTGAATATATCAGTGAGAGTGGAAAACAGGCCGCTGCAACACATTGAGGCTTTTTGATTCAGTAATCCAATGTGGGTGGGGGAGTGACTTATTAAATGGGCCATCTAAAATGGGGATTAGAACAGCCTGAAGTCTTTGATCACATCTAACATCAGAACAACATCACAGATGTTGAGGCTGCTCAGGTTCATGCAGTCTGTCCCATCAATAACTCTCCCATCCACTGCTTACTCCCACATACAAACATACAAAGTCCTTCTGTCACACACTTGCTGGTAAGTATTTTACTTTTGGTGTTTTATACCTTTATTGGTAAGCTACAGTGGAGGTAGACAGGAGATAGGGTGGGTGGGGTGGCTTGCTGCTAGCTAGATTCGCACCAGCGACATTGTGGCCATGTGGCCATATTGTATGTGCTAGTAAACATTCAGCTACAGAGGTGCCCCCTTCCCTTGCTGGCAAGTTTGGATTTTCATTTATTTATTCTTCTGTTTCTATGGGGCCCCAGTAGCTCAGTGGTAGGGTGCACACTTTGGGAACTGACAGGCTAGAGGCAGCAGTTTCTAACCCACCTTGGAGCATCAAGAAGGGCATTTGGCTTTAATCCCCCAAGCTCTGTCTAAGTACGTGTCCACCCCCATAATGTGGGGACTAATCTGTTTTTGTCACACACCTCATCTTTTTCTTCCTGATAACTTGTGATAAATAATGACTAAATGGGGGTAATAATCAGGACAGTTTACTCGCCCTAATGGCAAATACTAAGCACAAAGGATGTGTATAGATTAGATGCAATGTGGTTAAGGAGACCATCCTTGAACTGCAATACTCCGCCACAGTCCCCAGCAGGTTCCTTTCTTTTCTAATCTTTAAAATTCATGTTTTGGGGATTTGTGTCAGTGCTGTCGTTGGAATAAGAGCCCATTAACCTATTAAGTTGAGAGGTGACATTACATTACACTTTCATTTCTCCATTGTGGACCATAAAAAAGTTTCTGTTTCCATCTAATTGATTCACAGAAAACCTTGTGGTTATAGCATTGGGAGTCCATTAGGAAGAGGGTTATCTACTAGGAGGAACTCCCTGCAGTTGAGATTACAAAGACATCTTGTGACCAGAGTTGACAAACTCCTATGCTAATGTAAAAAGTTCTGCTAAAGGATGTGGGTTTTTTTTTCCTTTCTGCCCAACCAAGTTGGTAAGCCATTGTGTTTGTACACTGCCATAGGTGATCAGGAGGTGTTGGATATGCAACACTGTTTATAAATCTGGGTTTTTAGCCTGCTTTCACCGGGGCCCTCTACTGACAATGTCACAGTAGAGTGTCTCGGCAGTGGCAAGCACCATTTGTGGCACAATGTTGTTTACTTGCACATAGATAGGGGACTGTTTTCCCCCACAGAACTGAAGCAAGGCTCGATTGGATGCTCTGAAAAAAAGATGCCCTCATTTTACATTATTTACCCTTCAGGAGTTTTCCTAAGCTGATCACAAGGAGTGTGATTCTCAGAGCTGGATTCGCTCTTGTGCACTTCTTATCTTTGGCTTTTTTTTTCCTCCCACTGTCTTGTGTACCTCTTTTCCATTTATCTGTTTTTGCAAGAGAACTGTAATCTAGACTCCCTCCCCTTCTTCATATCTCATCTTAGCCTCATGTGCAATAAAAAATAAAAGAAGTGATTTAGTCGCTGAAAGTGGTTATTCTCTCTCTCTCTCTCTCTCTCTCTCTCTTTCTCTCTCTCAGTTCTCTTCTCCTTGGACTATATAGAGAAACCCTCTCTCCCCCAGTTTTCTACTCACCAGAGAGTATGGAGAAAATATTCAAAAATAAACCAGAAAGACCTAGGGCTCCTTCTTACATGTGATGCAAAGGGCCACTAAGCGCAAAGCAAGTGCCTTTGTTAATTTCAGACCAGTGCAGTATTCATTTTACCACTGTGTTGTTTAAACTATAAATGTCCCCATGGGCATATTGGTCTTCAAATGAGGTGTGATCAGATGCATTGTCTTGAGGCAGTGGAACGCAATTGTGCGATCAACCAACAAAACCCTGGTCTTAATACAATGGCGCAGTTTTTTTTACATTTTATTTTAAGGGTGCATATGTGCCTACATAGACAAAAGCAAAACATATGATATAAAAAAGCTGACATGTCATAGTAGCAATCCTCCAAGGTGCAAGCACTCCTGGATTTTGAAGGGAATGGGGATGACAGTCTGGTTTATTTCATGTTGTGCCCAAAGCACAGTACATAAACAGTTCAAATACAGCCCTTTTGAACCATACACCCTACTTAGCGCTCAGATTATCCACCATTGAACTAGCAAAAGAAGAAGCTTTACTTATTTGTCATGGCACATGCATGCAATAAAATTTGTTCCGTTTAACCCATCCTATTGTATAGGAACAGTGAGTGAGCAGCTGCAACACCCAGGCAGCAATTGGTGGTTAGATGTCTTGCTCAAGACCACTTCAACCTGCTTTCTGGTGGGGACCGGGGATTGAACCATCAATCCAATTACTAGATGACAGCCCTAAACGTGGATTCGGTGACACCCTAAATCCACTTGCGCCATGTGCTTTAGATCATGCATTTATATCAATAAAATATAGCTGCTAGTGTTAACATCTCAAAACCACTTGACTAGAGCACATGCAAAACAACTGATGTGCCCCAGGTTGCCTACTTTTACAACCTTTGTGGAGTTGGTGACGAGTTTCATTTTCTGCCTAGTATTGTCTATGGCATTTTGCTTTTGCACAGGTCATTGGTCGTTTTCATGAAGTCACTTTGCTGCAGAGAGACAGGAACATTCTCTCTGGCAGCCAACAGTTGGCCCATTTCTCCATTGGGCAGCTGGCATAGCTGACATGAATATCAGCCAACCCCAAACCCGCACCTTATGCCGACTTAATGTAAGAGCTATCCCAAAGTACACTTTTCCACACGTTGGATTTTTTTTTATCGTAACAGGCTAGTAATTTATCTATTTAAATTTTATTCATGTGAAACATGAGGCAAGAATTTATTTTAAAACGTTGCCCACGACGAGCAACATTCCTATCAAAAGATTGGCTGTTGAAGGAGCTGGGAGTCAGCCAGAAATATTCCTCTATATTCACTTATCACAGTTGGGCTTTTAATTAGAATTGACCACCTGTCTAGGTGGGCTACCAAGTTCATCAGCTTCAGAATGTCAGCAGAGGGGAAGTGATTAGGATCTCACTCAAAGTTCCCTTTTTGGGAGGATGCTCTTTCTGTAATTATAGTCTTCACCATAACTACTGTGTTGCCTGTTGCCTCCTGTCGCTGCCGTCGGTGAGCTTTGTTTGCTACAGATTTTCTTCAAAGACAGGGCCCTAGCCTGAATATGTTAGTCCCAAAGTGGGAAGTCATATAATCCAGTGCTTCATCTCATTTCCTACCATATTTGACATAACTAATTCCTTGACCCATCTTGCTGTAAAACATTTGCTGGATCTGATTAATTTGCTTTTTGTAGATTTATAGCCTCAAATGTTGACTATATCAGGGCTGGTAAGAGGACTAGTTTTTATATAGTGCTTTTCTGGTCTAGTGACCACTCAAAGGGCTTTACAACGTATGCCTTACTTTTACTGAGCATGGAAAATTAAGGCTGCATTCCCTCTCCCATCTCCCCGTAGTGGGATCAGATTCACAATACCTGACTTGGAAGTGCACACTCTACCGCTGAGCCACCACAGCCCCAATATATTGATGTTGTGATACGAGACTAAATATCATCTGGGAATGATAGATGTGTTGTCTTTTCCTAATTTTAAAGGCTGCATTACAGTAAAGAGAAGTACTTTTCTGGACTTATTAGACTGTTCTAGTTATATTATTTGTCTCTACTTGTTGGAAAATTATATCCACATAACCGAGTGTTTATCAAGAATGTCAGTGTAAATATTTTTTGAGCACACCAATAGTTATCTCTACAATACCATCAAAATATTAATATCAAGGTATGTGTTCAAAATATTGTCATATATAATTTTGTCCATATCATCAAGCCTTACTATACATTGTAGTAAGGCTTATACTACTATAGATTCATACGTTTTTACTCCTCTGCAGTTTCTCAGTTTCAGTTTTTGCACCTTTAAAGGTTAGTCATCACTTATTTATCTTTGAAAACACAACTTTGTTAGAAAATGACTTACCCTCGAGTTACCTATAATGTTTTTCTCCTACAAGAACACATGCAAGAGACAGTACTGGCACTGTAACAAGGCCTTTTTCATAGATATAACTAGTTTGCTGAGTAAACGACATTCAATCCCCTGAAGGAGGTGTATATGCGTGTGGAGCTGTGGGGTGTTGGAGAGTGTCTGAATGTGATAATGACTTTAGGCATTGTGTTAATTACAAGAGCACTATATGCCTTCATTACTGGTGACCAGCATAATCTCATCTCCGTGTGTGTCTCTTGGAGGCAGGGCGCCACTCATCCTTATTGCCTGCATGGCTCGGCACTGTCCTGATCCAAGTCTGCTGTCAGCTTTCCTACTGGGACAGAAGGAGGTCAAAGTGGTTCTGTGGCTTTCTACGTTTTATCGGGGCTGAAAGGGCAAGTGCTGGGGTCCATGTCTGTTGCCTAGCCCTCCCCGCCTGCTGTGAATTAAGGGGATTGGTTTCTCTTTGTTCTGGTCTGCCTGTTTCATGTGTCTTTGTGTTATACCAACAAGTGCAGTATTGCATGCTGAATCTATACAAGTGCTTTAATTTAATAGCAAAGTTCCCTGGTTCCACCATTAACTCATCCCAAGGTCTCAGAGGTTGTCACAGCCCCAAAACTCACGCAGCCTGAATCTGTTTGCCTACATTACATTACATTATAGGCATTTAGCAGACGCTCTTATCCAGACTGACGCACATCAAGTGAGCGGTTAGGGGTTCAGTGTCTTGCTCAAGGACACCTCGACATGCTATATGCAGGACCGTGGATCGATCCTGTAACCTTTCGATTGCCAGATGACCCCTTTACCCACTGAGCTATGCCGCCCCTAAATGTTTGCTGTAGAAATGTGGATGGAAGAAGAGGTGCATTGGGAGAAGGGTTGTGCTGTATTAGATTAATTGTGGCAACAGTTACATGGAGATGATTCATCATAGACTGAAGTATCTTGTGTGGTAGCATTGCAGTTTATTTCAGATGGTGCCTCTGAATATTACACATATCAAATCTGTGAGTCTGTGTCAACACGAGTTTGAAATAGTGTCTACCCACTGTGTGAAGCCTACACACACACACACACAACATATCATGCTACTATATAGATCTCCACAGCTGTCAGCATGTCAACATAACATGCCTGACATGACGCTCCGGCATGGACATTCCACATGGTTTGCATAGCTAAGCTCTCCGTTTACTCTGTCGCGTCACAATCTCTGTCTGGCTATCTGTCTGTCTGTCTGTTTCCTTGCTCTCTGTGCACATCTAACTGAGAGAAACTACACACACTATTTTGTGTTATCACAGGCCTTATATTTGTTTTATTCTCAAGTATATTCTTTTTTTAAATCCGTACTCACCTTCATAGATATTTTCAAACATGTCGAATGACTGGGATGTCCTGGACTGATTTATTCACCTCTACCCTAAGACAACAAGGAGTTGCTAAACACTCTAATTCAGGATCCCTTTTCATAATAGAAAAATTATCAGCCACCCCCTTGTGTCGATGCAGCAAACACAAACATTTGACTGTTAAGTTGGGTAACCCTACTAAGCCATTTAAAATGTTACACACATGCCATTGGACAGTGTGTTGTTATTTTTTTACACTTGCGGCTTCATAGCATAGTTGATACTACATCTGTACTTTCTGCAGAACGTTTGGTTCCTCTGCTATCATAGTTTTTACATTTTGCAACACTGTGTTTAATTAATATGCAATTATTTGGGCTTTGTTTGTCACCAGTGAAGTGAGCTGGTTTTCCCCAGGAATGCTGTACCAACCAGCACGTGTACAGGGACTTTTTCTTGCGTACCTCTACTGCTCATAAACTCTGGATCTACACACAGCTTTAGCCACAATTGTATAATTTGGTCCCACCCTCACAAGTCATTGGTGCTGTTTAGACCTGGCATTGACATATGTCCTGAAACGTAATCAGAGCTAAATAAACTTCTGAACGCGTGCAGTGTGTCCTCAACATACCTTGAGCTCCAATCATAGGATACATTGAGAAGTAGGCTGGGACAGAGATGTACACATGTGGTGTTGTCAAGATGTTGATGTCCTCATTAAACCCAAGACCCATTCACAAGAGGCCTTTTGAGACACAATTGAGATATATTGCGATGCCAGGTATGAACAGTGATCCATCTCGTCTAGATCTGGATGCATTCTGGATGAATCTGGTGAAATACAAGGTCTCTGAACAGACCCATTGTGTATTACTGTATTTCCAGCTTTTTTTCCTCTTAGTACTGCCACATGCAACATCCTTGCTAAATTTTTGTCTGCTCTATTTTTTAATTCATTATCAGTTCTCTCCCATCTGCCTTAGGGGGGCATACCCACCACTTCAGGATCATTGCATAAGATTATTGCCATGTGGCTGCTCCCTTGGGATGTCTTAACTAGAAATTCTAAAATCTTTGTTCCAGTGGCAATAAATATGTTTTGATCTTGTGGTTTTTCACCACTGGGGATGAGTTGTGTAGCATATGATCTTTCTTGCTCAATGCCCCACGTCTGCCTTGGCGTATTAGGTTTCAGGGTTTTGCTATGGATTTATCATCTCACTGAACTATCAAGATTCTTCCCTCAATCTTATCTCCATATTTTGTTTTTTTGTGACTAATGTTGATATGGGTTAGTGTTAGCTGAGCTAAATTTAAACCTGCCCCTCAAAAGAAATAGTCTAAAACTCATGCTTGTACTACTGTGTCAACAGTAACAAAGAACGCTTGTTCAGTCACTTATCTTTAGGGTTGTGCGTTTACTGTTTGGGTTACCTGCGATCTACTACCTGTCCTCAAATTTACTCGTGTCCACGATTCTTAGTAGAGGTTGGGACTGGTCCACGGACTGGATGTTTCAGTCACACAGGTTTGATTGCCTATTATCCGTGACCCAATAGGCTAGATAAACGTCTGGGTATGTTGTTTTTTCCATTGCTTTTGTTTAGTGTGAAAGAGGGCAGAAGGGGCTCCAACTGGTCCATTAACTGTAGCGGCTGGAATAAACAGGCTTTTAGCCTGGGAGGTCGGGAAGGAGCTTTAGCACGCCTATCTTTCTATCTGGCTGACCTGCCTGCAGCTCAGATTAATTCACACTTCAGGATAATCCGTTCTCCTGATTCATGGCAATCCCCACATGGATTGTGCGTGCAGTGTAGACACATGATTTGTTTTGTACAATCTCGTCCCTACCATGCGATCCCTCTTTCTTGGTACCCTTCCCTCCTTGTCTCATTCTCTTCTTTTGCCTTGAATTGAAATTGGACCGTATAAACGTTTAATTTCTGTCTTCTAGGTTCTGTTGTTTTCTGTGTGATGGTTTCCCGATGCTAAGGCTGTAGTTTTAAGAGGTCAGGAAAGGAAGAAAAACGACTTCAAGCTTATCTCAGCATTGTCATTTTAAGAGGTGTCTGTCTGTCTGTCTGTCTGTCTGTGTGTGTCTGCTTAGTGGCAGCTGTAGAGCAGATTATCCCTTGGCTGAATTTAGCCTCTCAAATAGAAACTCCTACAACTATTATGCCTCAGTCTGATTAAAAAGACAAAATAAATCTGAGAGGGAGAGTTAAAACGCCTCTTGTCCACAGAAGTGTATTGGCACAAAGCAGGCCAGGCATGGAGGAGCGAGACGGAGCCAACTCAGACACAATGCTGTTGTAATGTCCTCCCTGTCGGGTGTGGGAAAAAAAATGCTAGCAAAGCAAATCTTTTATGCCTTTGTCTCATGGACAGCAGCTCTTCGAGTTTTGTTTTTTGAGTCACTCCAAGGCCCTAAAAATATCAATCCAAGACCTGTCTCAGCCACACATCATTATGGTCCAATTTACTGTGTTGTAGGTCCTACGGTAACGGGTTATATGTGCACAACACCAAGCAAGGCAGCAACTCTGTAGCGGTAATATCACCCAATCCATGAAAACTTCCGGAAGGGTTCATGGAATTTACGTAAAGATGTAATGGTATATTTCAGGCTGCAGGCTTTTCTCAGCTCCTAATCTCGGTAAATGGTCATCAATGAAAGCTCCAGGCTGATCTCTTTATATAGGTTGAGCAAACTTCTGCACTGTTGGCCAACAACATCAGGCTGCGGTGGTTCAGCAGTAGAGCATGCACCTTCCAGTCAGGTGTAGCAGGTTCAATCCCATTGCGGGGGCATCAGAAAAAGGAAAAGCAAATGTGAGGCATACATTGTAAAGCCCTTTGAGTGGTTGCTAGACTAGAAAAGCACTATATAGAAAATAAGTCCATCTACTATAACATAATGTGATAGATACATGACCAGTTCGTTGCCCGCAACTAGCCTACCTTCCTCACCTCATTCTTTGGTCCCTTTGGAGTACTTGGATCTCATGTGTCTTTTATCATTGAACACTTAGAAGATATTGGTTGGTGCAAAGAGTGGCAGGCAGAAGCTTTTCAAGGTAAACGTGATGCACCCTTTCAACTTGTCTCCACCAGTGTATATTTTAGAAAAATGACTTTCGGTGTGGGGAGTGACATGGGAGAAGGGAATGCATCTTTAAAGCCAGGAGAGGTGAGAAGCATCTGACAGTGTGTAATCATTTATTTCATGTGTGAAGACTGCACACACAAGTTCCTGAGTTGAGTTGCATCTGAATTATGGCGGTCTTTAGATATTCACTGATATGAGCAATTGTGGCTATTGGCTATAGTCATAACACTGAAAATTCTGGCCAATCAGTGGTTCTGTCATCAGCCTATGTCACACAGTGCACCACACATCTCTGGCTCTGTACGTAAATCGCTACCTGATGACCTAATGTTGGAAATGTCAGCGGTGTGGAACCATTTCAGTTTCTTCTGAGCAAACTAGCAGGTTTTAAAAACTGTACCATTGAATTAAAATAGGTACGTCACCGGTAAAACTTCTTAGCCATGAATTATATCTACTACCTGAAAAAAAGGATACTCTGACCTTCAGGAGGTTTTTCCATCTTTGCAGTTTAGTCATTGAACTGTCATTATAAATCTAAACCAAAATGCCCTCAGTGTACACAGTGTTATTTAAAGTTATCACCAAACGTGCTATCAGTTTTGTTATCAGCCTTGGTCCATCCCTAGTTTTTGCTGTCTATTTAAAGAATGGTTTATCTGACCAATGGGCTCCCCGATGCTTACAATAAGGGAGGGCTTAAAGAAAGGCACACTGATGTCTACTGTTCTGGTTTCTCCTCGGTTTAGAGCATTTAAGGCAGC
>OMLC01038359.1:0-11642 GCA_900302585.1 Regalecus glesne
ATTCTTACCTACTCTACTATATCTACTGCTGCTACTAATACTACTACTACTACTGCTACTGCTACTACTACTGCTAATACTACTACTGCTACTGCTGCTGCTGCTGCTACTACTACTACTACTGCTACTACTACTCATACTACTACTACTGCTACTACTACTACTACTACTACTACTACTGCTACTACTACTACTACTGCTGCTACTACTACTGCTACTACTACTACTACTACTACTACTACTGCTACTACTACTACTGCTGCTACTACTACTAATACTACTACTACTACTACTACTACTACTACTACTGCTGCTACTACTACTACTACTACTAATACTACTACTACTGCTGCTACTACTACTACTACTGCTGCTGCTACTGCTGCTGCTGCTAATACTACTACTGCTGCTGCTACTACTACTACTAATACTACTACTACTACTACTACTACTACTACTAATACTACTACTGCTACTACTACTGCTACTACTAATACTACTACTGCTGCTACTACTACTACTACTACTGCTGCTACTACTACTACTGCTACTGCTACTAATACTACTACTGCTACTACTACTACTACTGCTACTGCTACTACTACTACTACTACTACTACTACTACTACTACTACTACTACTGCTGCTACTACTACTACTACTACTAATACTACTACTGCTACTACTACTGCTACTGCTGCTACTAATACTACTACTGCTGCTACTACTACTACTGCTGCTACTACTACTACTACTACTAATACTACTACTACTACTACTACTACTACTGCTGCTACTACTACTACTACTACTAATACTACTACTGCTACTACTACTGCTACTGCTGCTACTAATACTACTACTGCTGCTACTACTACTACTGCTGCTACTACTACTACTACTACTGCTACTACTGCTACTACTGCTAATACTACGGCCAGTGCTACTACTACTACTACTACTTCAAACTCTAATTAGATTTAAACATGTTTAAGTGTGAGAAAACCTTTTTGCGCTTTCGCTGTTAATCATAATACCATTGGTGTTTGAATAATTTACAGATTCCTTCTAATGAGAAGGTTTTTCAGTCTGTGTCACTTCCTTCATCGACTGGATTGGGGGAAAATACTTAGCAGAATCTGAGTTTCAGCTATTTATGTCCGAGGGTCTGTTGGCCTTCAATGAGCTATGACTGCTTTATATATTCGCTTGTTGGCCATAACTTTGTGTCTTTGTCAGTCTTGCAGGTAGAACACCATATTTTTCTGCCTTTGTCCCCTGTGGTGAGAATGTAAAACAATGTGTGCTGTGTTATCTTTGCTGGGAAAGTTCACACATTGGCAACCAAATAAATGGGCAGCAACAAAAGCAACATATTGATATTAGTGAATAGGCTGTTGTAAAGTTTATGCCAGCAATACAAAGCATCACAAAGAACATTGTTTTGCATTTAAATCTTCAGGGTTATAGTTTTCCTTGCAAAGCAAAATGTTTAGAAACGGGCGAGTGGCGTCTGTTGGTTATTTTCTGTACTGAAAAGTGGAAAAACATCTCTTCTTCACTTACTTTGTTACAGGTACATTCATTATGTTTTTGACTTGGGTAATGGCCCATCGTTAATGAAGGGCAACTCCGACAAACCACTCAATGACAACCAGTGGCACAATGTGGTGGTCTCACGTGACGGCAACAATGTTCACGTTCTCAAGATTGATTCCCGAACAGTTACCCAGCACTCCAACGGAGCTCGCAATCTGGACCTAAAAGGTAACTGTTAAAGAGGAACCAAATGGTGCCCTCTTGTAACTTTTATACTATTTTCTCATGAACTTATGTTAAATCAGTATTTTCTTATTTTTACCATTCATTGCAATCATTATTGGTGTTGGTATCCTTCTCTCTTGAGATCGCAGGATAGGATGTGCAGCATATCCACGTGTACTTTGCAGTTGCACTGATTGTGACCGTGAAAATTCCCTCCTGCTAAGTCCTGTGCATGTCTCCCAGGTGAGCTGTACATAGGTGGTGTTGGGAAGAGCATGTACAGCAGCCTGCCAAGACTGATTGCTTCCCGGGAAGGGTACCAGGGCTGTCTGGCATCCGTGGATCTGAATGGAAGACTCCCTGACCTGCTCTCAGATGCTCTCCACAAAGTGGGCCAGGTGGAACGAGGCTGCGGAGGTGAGGCATGATGGACCTCTCAAGGGTATAATGCACCACAGGATCATTTGTAAAACCTGGTCTCCATGTGTGATTGCCAGCTCGCTGACATTGTGGTATAGAGATGAAGGGTATGAGGAAATCTAGAGGGACTGAATTGTTGGTGTTGTTATGTACTAAACAGTGTTACCCGTAGGTGGTGGTAGTCTGCATGTTCCGAGCTTGCTGAGACATAGTGACAGGAATGGGAGAGGTAGAGCGAGTTGACAATGATGGATGGCATCAAATGCTCGAGTTGATTTTATTTTTCAAAAAGCATTTTCATCAGAGACTGACCTCAAATATGCCTGACTGGCTTACTTAGATAATGCCTATGTAAAGAAAAAACTGGTGAGGATGTTTACACCAAGGAAACAAGTCCACATCATTGTCATGATTCCTGTCCAGGCCCAAGCACCACCTGCACCGAGGACTCCTGCCATCACCAGGGAGTGTGTCTCCAGCTATGGGAGGGCTTCTCCTGTGACTGCACGATGACCACCTACGGAGGCCCATTTTGCAGTGATCGTAAGTGCAGGGCAAAGTTTGTTATTCTGTTATTCATGGCACCGAGTGATGTTTGGTGGCTGGGATTGACATAGAAGAGACATGCTCACTGGTCACAAGTGGGTGTTAAAATGATGCCATTAATTTGAACCTTTGACTAGCTAACTGACTGAATTACTTGGCTGGTAGTTTTTGGAGACCATACTTAGAAAAATTCTGTTGCTACGGTCATGATAATAGGACAGTGGAACTTAACTCACAAGGTAAAAGCAGGCGAAAATGCTCATATTTTTAGATTACATAAAGTATACTGTGGCACCTTTGCTCAGGAGGTGGGGTGGTCATCTAGGAATCTGAAGATTGGTGGTTCATTTCCTAGTCAATGCAGAAAGTAAGTCGAGGTGTCCTTGAGCAAGACACTGAACCCCTACGTGCTTAACCCTGGAGATCACTGCAGTAGAGATGGTGATTGAGGTTTTCAATTACATAAGTATAAAAAATCATATGGTTATTAAAGTATTCAACAGATATCTTCCCTGAAGTCATGATAGCAGAAGTCTTTTGCGGTCTTCATAGGTTGTCCTGCGGTGTCCTAGCAGTGCCAACATGAGAAGATATATGCTGTGTGTGACTGGAAGAGTGCATATTTCAGGAAACAAAGAGCCACAGTGGGTCCTAGCGTGGTTTCCCTATTGTGCTATGAAAATATGCTTGTGGATAAGATAAGATATTCCTTTATTAGTCCCAGAGGGGGAAATTACAGTGCTACAGCAGCAGAATGGAAAGCACAGTAAAAGAGGCACCAAATCTAGAGAATAATATGTAACAGCAATTTAAACAAGGGGGGGGTATGGACACTATATACAGTATGAACAGGAAAAATGCACTCGGTTTTAATTACATGGTATGTTGATGTTCATGTATTGAATTTGTGTAGCAATTACTAATTGGAGTTGGGAGTATTAGTCAGCGTTATCTAACAAGTGAAAACATTTTCATGTTGGGTCATGGTTACCAGGGCTATAGAGCAACTCGTATAGGACGCCAAGTGCGGCAGAGGGATTCAGGAACAATCGTAACAGCTTGTTAAGGCTGTTTTATATCTCGGTATTAATCTGCAGCATTACACATATTGCCATTAAGAGAAACAGCCTGTAGTTTGTAATATAGTGTAGTTTAATGTGAAAGCTCTGCTCAAGGCAATTCCAGTCAATAGGGATTGTGTAGATTGATCTTGATGGTTAAATCATTTTTTTTATGCAGTAAATGATTGTTGCAATCAATAACGTACCTTAATGCTGTGGGTTAGTGTTTATTGTACGTAACACAAATCCTACTTTTTATTAGAACCTTACCTCTTTGTATAGTTTAGTTGGACTGCTACCAACTACTGTCCTTCAGCCATGCATGCGCAGTTTCAAAGGGATGGCCTAGGTAGTAGTAGTTGCCACCCTCTCAATATGATTGGCCATCCCAGATGCCACCCCAAAAATACTGCCATGTCATTGGCATCCAGCTCACAATGGGGTGGGACGTTTGTTGCAGTACCACAATTGAAGGCAAAATAGGAGACGGACCATCAGTAGTTAAATGTGTGCATGCATGTAGCCTATTTATTCATGTTGGCCTATTGTTAGTCGAATATTTATGCATATAAAAATATTTTGTGTGCACGTTAACAACGCATTGTGGCCACCTCGAGACGTCACTCTGCCACCCGAGTTAAAAATTCCTAGAACTGCTAGAGCAGCCATGCTCTCATGAGGATCTCAATAAGTCTAAATAAGTCCAGAACACACATCTCCCCTGACCCTGGATGCTTCTGTCTATTGTTGCAAAAAGTATTTAACGATTATTTATTGCGTACCATGCCCTGTAAACCTGCCATTCAGCGACTGTAGCTTAAACCCCAACCTCCATTCTGGAGACTCTGCAGACAAGGCTATTTTACAGCAGGCTGTGCTCTACAAACGTCTGTCAGAAATATATTGCCTGCATTTTGTTTTTTCCTGAATGAGCAATAAAATGAGATGCGGTTGACAGGTAGCCAGCATTCACAGTTGCAGGCATGCTAATGGCATTCAAGTAAAGCTTTTCCACTACAAAGGGAGGAATAGAACAAGAGGTGTAAAATATTTACTGCATGTTACAGTGAAAACAATTCCAACCTTGCTCAATGGGTTGTCAAGTTGTTTGTTAGTTCTTGTGGATTGTTTAGTCCTCAGGGGATGTGTAGAGAGTTTCTCGGTGTGTGAGAGTTCTACAGTTGTAGAGCGTTTCCATTCAAAGTTGGCATTTTTACAAAAATGAAATCCAATTAAATAATTTGAACATTGAAGCAACAGCCTTCATTCTTACATAATGGGTATTAGCAATATAGTTGGTATCATTTTATGCATTAGCCGTTTTTGTTTTTTAATTGTTGGCTTGCTTACTCACCTCTTATTTCTACTCCTGCTGTTACTTTCAGCTGTTCCCTTTAGGGGTCACCACAGCAGATCATCATCTCCATCTCTTCCTGTCCTCTCCATCTTCCTCTGTCACACCAGCCACCTGCATGTCCTCCCTCACCACATCATAAACCTCCTCTTTGGTCTTCCTCTTCTCCTCTAGCCTGGCAGCTCCATATTCACCATCCTTCTCCCAGTATACCAGCATCTCTCCTCCACACATGTCCAGACCATCTCAGTCTGGCCTCTCTGGCTTTGTGTCCATCTGACCTGAACTGTCCCTCTAATATACTTGTTCCTAATCCTGTCTTTCTTCATCACTCCCAACGAGAATCTTTTCATCTTCATCTCTGACACCTAGACCACCGCTTCTTGCCTTTGAGAACTACCATTTAGAAACACAATGGTAATACATTTTTTTGCCATTTGCCACACACGACTGAGAAAACTCCCCCTCCGCCTCCACTTGTCAGGGGAATTAATGACGATTCTTTTTTCAAGTGGTTAAGTTTCAATTGGCGGTTGTCTAAATGCAGTTATAAGTAATTAGGCCTGACTAACCAATTGGAAGTCAGTATCTTCTTTCAAGACATCGTGCTCCTAGAGAAAAACTATTTTCTTGCAGTTGAACTATTCAGATGCACCTCGCACGGTCTGAAGCAGAAGCTGGCTGTTTAGCTTTGGGTTTTATTCATCATAGAGCAGAACTTTTGCTTGACTGTCGATCCACAGAGCATAGGAGAGGCCCATGGGCCAGCCAGGGCAGAACCAAAGACTCCTGCCTGTTTTGGTACACAGACTGGCATCAGATATTTTTCTCTTTAATAACCTGGCGATGGTCTGATAAAGGCCACCTGATAAAGGGTCTTTGTATCAAAGCTCTGTCAGCAAACACCTCTGACTGCAAGTATGTAGAGGACAATGCTTAAGGGTCTTTTGTTCTGCCTTCATTCATTAGAAAAGCAGCTAAATGTCTGCTGAAGATTGAAAGTTTTCTAAATATGTGTAAAAAAAAAGGTCTGTTTTTAGTTGTCACGATAAGTCCCCACATTGTGGGGTTGGACACGGACCCAGAGGAAGCTGGGGGACTGAAGCCGGATGGCATTGCTGGATGCCCCACGGTGGGTCTGAATCCACGGGGAGACTGGCTCATCTGTTCCTGAAGCAAATACTCTAGTAGAGAGCGCTCGCACCTCAGGAGCTGACAAGCCAGAGGCAATGCCATCTGGAGCTATGCTCTTGGTGGGGTCACCCATAGTGGTAAGGTGAAAGGGGAGGTCCCTGACAAACATTAATCCAACGAAGATCACAACGGTGGAACAGGCGAAGAATGATGGCTGACTTCAGGGAAGCGTCACAACAGCTGGGAAGACAGATGAAGGCTCCGGCAGAAATGGGCCCTCAGTCGTCTTTGACTCCATGCCACTGGATCCTGACCCAGATCTGTCAAGGACCATGTGGCGGCTGTCTCTGCATCAGTCTCCCCATGTTAACATAGTCACGCACAGGCGTCCTCCATCAAGGGACTCCACCCTAACGTCCCGCTGTGTGGATCATAGATAGGCCTCTACAGACGTCTGATGGCCCTTAAGTAGACAACCCAATGGAGAGGACAGTCACACTCGCCTCACGTGACCTCCGGTGATGGTGATGCGCTATAGCCACAGTACACAGGGACGATATCTCAGGCTAAATAGCCTCATACTGTGTGACTCCTCATGCACCTCTGGGCTTTTGTGTCTCGGGTCATATTGAGATCTGTTTTCTGCGAAAACAGTTTCTTGTTTTTGAGAAACTCCTCCTCGAATCAGTCGGATCTGATTTAGAAAAAGAGGAAACCTGTGTATTTTATTATACACACCGCTTCAGCCTATAGCCCAGCAGCACTGGTGTGAGCTACCGGTACGCTGCGTGACATTTTTCCATTACGGGCTGTTGAACGATGAAGTACTGTAGCGATATCACACACTAAGTGGCTCTCTGTCCCGTTCTGCTCCACCTCCTCCTCATCGGACGTAACTTTAGGGTGTGAGCAAAAACATGCCGTTTGCTCGGTGAAAGAGTAAGGGGTGGTTGACGGGTGAAGACGGTTTCTGCTTTGCTTTTGATTTAGATTTCCTCTGCTTGTGTGCATGGTCACAAGTCAGCTTTTTCATTGAATCTTTTAAATCCCCTGACAGGCTAACTCTGTAAATTGCCTGTAGCTGCAGAGCAATCAGTCGAGATGGCGCAGACACTAGCTGTCTTCCCGTTTCTATTCAACATGCCACTTAGCGCTTCTCCCATTTAGTCTTTTTATTTCATTCGTGGCAAAATGCTCAAATTTTGCGCAAAGATTAATTAACTTGTCATTATTCAAGGAAGTATTAATTATTGTAATTACTTAATAGCAGTGGGCACGTGTAGAGCTCAACAAAGGCTGTAGCCACATGGAGTCACATTTCCCTCCATGTTCAGAAGAGGAGTGTTATAAAGTAAATAGTTTAGACTCCTCAAATGTAATGGAAACGGACAAATGTGCAAATGCGGTAGCTCGGTGGTAGAATGCGCGCTTTGGGAAATGATGAGTTAGATGTTGCGGGTTCAAACCCACGGCAACGCATCAGGAAGAGCATCTGGTCTTGATCCCTCATCCTCCATCTGAGTCCGTCTCTAGCCCCACGATGTGGGGCCTGATCATGACTTAGAAATAGACAGAATCTCTTCAAATAAAGCGCAAACCTTCAAATCTATATCCTCATCTCTGTGTCATGTTGCCGGCTCGTGAGAAGAAAATTTAGTAAGACTACATTTTGCAAAAGTATAGTCAGTGTACCAAAATGCAGTGCAGGTATGTCAGAGTAAAGCCCGACTATCACAGTGAGTTTTTTTTGTGGAGAATCTGCATGCGAGTCCCCTCACAAATCCAACGTCTCTTTGACCTTCCTTGCAGGTAGAGCCATAAAAAAATTGAGCCCATATTCCAAAATCCACCAGGATTATCCAGAATAGAATAGGGGCTCTCAAACTTTTCCTAGCTCAGGATCAGAATGAGGAATTAGTTCCCTCGCCTCGAGACCTGAGATTATGAAAATATAGATATTTTCTTTTTTCTAACACTGACCAAGCACAAGGAAATAAACCTGTACTATATGTTGAGTCTCATCAGGACCAAAGAGGCATTTCATTGTGAATTCTGAGCATACATGACATAGCAATAGTGCACAATGCAATTTTGGCGCACCATGGAAATAAACAACATGAGGAGGGGGTTCTTTAACCATGCCACATTTATTGAACACAAATGAACAGTTCACCAATAAGGCCGACATTTACCATTCCCCTACCAGCAGAATAATCTGCCAGTGTAGTAAGACACTCCAACTAGGTAATGTCTCTTGTAACAAGATAAATCACATTATTTTTAATATAAGATATTCCTTTATTAGTCCCGCAGGGGGAAAATGCGGTCTACTGCGGTCTAATATACTACATCCAGTATGAGGCATAACTAATTATCAGACAAAACCACGTACGGCAGTTGAGATAAGTTAAGTTGGACAACTCAAAATAAATATTCTTAAGTCCTCGAGCAAGGCACTGAACCCCTAACTGCTCAAGCCCTCCGGTGGGGTGGCAACCTGTCCAGATGTTTGCCCGTCGTTCGCTCGATGAGCGCTGGTGTTGGCTCCAGCATCACCTAACTTCGGATAAGAGGTTGGCGATGGATGGATGAGGAATCATTTTGCCTCATGGTAAATAGATAGATTTTTGTGTAGGGCTTTTTCTAGTATAGCGACCACGCAATGCACTTTACAACATATGCCTCATGTTTACTGAGCATAGAGGATAAAGCACTTGGAGGGGTCACTAGACTAGATAAGTGCTATATAAGAACAAGTCCATTCACCATCGAAGTCAGAAGCCCTTCTTGATCCCCTGCGGTCGGATCGAACCGGCAACGCCTGACTTGTGGGCGCGTGTTGTACCGCTGAGCTACAGCTCTGAGTGAGTAAATCATTCGTGAAACAACAGATATGGCTGTGTGATTTACAGGCTGTCAGACTGGTTCAGACATGTTGTCTTTTGTAGCTTGTTATTTCTCAAAGGTGTAGATTTCTTTATTTCTTTACTCTTGTTTGATTTGTCAAAAATATACTTGAACAGCTGCATGGAGATACTCCGTGTCTCGTGCGTTATGTGATTCTCATTCATAATAGTTTTAATGTACTTTTTAAGACCTATGCTTTACGCCCATTTTGGATGTATACTCTTTATATTCAGAGGAGGAATAGGATCACCCAGGTGGGAGTCGGCTCCACAGCCTCCACCCCACCGCAGCAGTGATTCCTCGCTAGTCTCCGAGCATTACATTGGATGTGAATTTCAATGTGAATGCAGCACAACTGGGTAATTAAGAGTCACTGAAATGTGAGACCGTTCCTGCTAACATCACATGTCTGAAATGTTAAGCAGAGCACGTGGACTGTAAAGGCTGCTGGAGGAGGGACCTCTTTCTCCTCCCAATGACTCTATTTACTTCAGTTGGTAGGAACCATTTTTCATGCAAGTGGAGGGTTTGACCTTCCTTTGGTCTTCTTACAATTACCTCCAGAGGCTCAGGTCGTAGTCTTGACTGAGCTGGCCCTCCTGCCAAGTGAGTGAGCCACATAATTGTTTCCCCACCAAACATTACCCCCACCCACCTTCCTACATCTCCCCACACAGGCATGTAGCAGCAAAAAATAAATAAATCAATGTTTGGCTGTTTAATAAACCATGAGTTGAGGCTCATTGCAGAAAGATCAGAGCTTCCCTCAGAAGCTAGAGTCTGTCTTCCTCCCTTGCAATGGGGCTCCAGTGTCGGTTTCAGTGGCACAGTCCAGCCATTTTGACGGTCTCAACTCAGAGGTCATTTTGGGACCAGACTAGCTCGTATCATCCTCCGAAAGGGTCATTTACAGCCACAATATATGTAATTGCACTGCACACGTTTGTCATGGGAGGATCTAACAAGGAAGTGACTTCTTCTGAGAACAATGGAGGTGTGGAAGAAAACTAAACTCGTCACTGCTATGGAAGTGAGGGAGTCTCTTGACCATTGGCAGTGTTGGTAAATATGTTTGTCTCATCGAGTTGTGCTGTATCCCTGGTCATCCATTGCCTTGCAAAGATAAAAGATGACCCGTGGAAGCGTAGAGAAGAAGATAGAGGAGATTGATATCAAAGCAAAGAGGCAGAAATCACAGAAAGTTGAATTGGTTCATGTGGACACAAAATTGACTGAGAGAAACGTTTCATCTCTCATCTAAGTGACCTGCTCAGTCTCAACTGACTGCAGGTACCCCCCCTGGTAAATATCCATACCTGCATTATTGAGACAAAGAGGCAGCAACTTTGGCTGTCAGATGAAATGATATCCAGTGTAGCAGTGAGGTTATTAATGATCATGTAAAAATGATGTAGTCTGTGAGCATCCTTTTTAGTGTCTTTTCAGGCTAAGAATAGATGGCGAATTCTCAGATCATTGCTTCTGTAATCAGGTCAGAATAAACAGAACATTCATTTGAAACGGAATCTTTTCAGAGCGTGTTTTGGCTCAACATTTTTGGTATTGCTCCACATGAATCTCATATAAATAGATGTCAGTTGCTCAGTAGAGACTTCAAAACATTTCCTAATAGATAGGTCACATGGTTAGACTGTAGTAATGTCAATTACTTTACACGTCATCAGAGCTCTCTCTTATGAAAGTCTTCAGCAAGTATGTTGACGTACCCATCAAGATCTTATAATTGTGCTCCTTTATTTCACTTTGTTCTAGTGTCTGCTGACATATCCAAATAATATTATGGTTAGATCAGCTTCTGTCATTTATGAAAAACCTGAAGACATCACCTCCTCCCATTTAGTGCACACATTTCTTGCTGTATTGTGAAAATTCGGTTTTGCTTGGGAATATTAAGAAGGTTCTAGTTATCCATGCTCTCACCGACAGCAGGATATAAAACCGCACGCAACATCTTATCCCGAATCATACCCTGCAATAATATGAGCTGTAATATTACAATCAAATGCTATCTCTATGTGCCTCTGCACTCCATGCCTCCTAGAACTGATGGAAACCCTGTGCCGTGTTTCCAGTGTCTAATTATATGCCAGATCATACTTTTCTATGTTGGCAGAACCATCATCTTAGTCACCCCTCTGTGCCAGTTTTTTTCACTTTAGAGGCCATGAATCTTTCCCTCACTGGAACTGATCATTTCTGCTGGGCCTCTACTTTGTACGAGTCAAACGGATATCCTGAGCCCCTGCCTGCTGGCTCAGCTTCCCAAAGCTCAATCACAGAGGCAGCAGAGCAGGCATGTTGTGTAAATATCTGACGGGGTTTATCAAGCTGTAATTGTTAACCAGTAAAGAGTTGAAACTGTAGTTTCCATCCCAGTGTGTAAACCGATTATTAGATTAAAGTCACTGCAAATTAATTGTTTTTAATTCAGTGGG
>OMLC01038369.1:6885-61599 GCA_900302585.1 Regalecus glesne
GTCAAGATGGCACGGCACATTGAGATGATGGCCCAGGCTCAGCAGAATCAACAGAACTACCGGGTTAACATGAACGGCCTGCCTCTGAACCCCCAGCAGCCACAGCAGCGCATGGCAGGACCCATGCAACCATCAATGCAGATGGTGCCAGGACCCAGGGGGCCTCAGGTCATGCAGGCCAACATTGCCCCTGGACAATGGCCTGGACCAGGGGGACCCATGCAGACTGCTCAGCCTCAACAACCAGGCATTTCTCAGGGGCAGTCTCCACAGCAGGCCATGACTTTGCAGCGAGCCATGATGCCCCAAGGGCAGCCGCCACAACAGGCTCAGAGGATGCTAGTTCCTCAACAGCCAGGTGTCCGACCACAGACACCTCAGAGACCAGGTGCCATTCCACCAAATGCCCTCCAAGACCTCCTCCGTACCCTCAAGTCTCCAAGTTCACCCCAGCAGCAGCAGCAAGTTCTCAACATCCTTAAGTCCAACCCTCAGCTCATGGCGGCTTTCATTAAGCAGAGAACAGCGAAGTACCAATCCAACCAACCGCAGCAGCAACAAGGAGGCCAGCAGCAACCAGTTATGCCAGCAATGCAGGCCATGGCTATGCAGGGAAGTGCAGTGCAGAGGCCTGGGATGCCCCCACAACCACCCCAGCAGCCTCCAGCCCAGGGCATGGCTGCATTAGGGCCTCAAGGGCAGTTGATGAACCCAGCACACAACCCAAATCCCCAGATCCAGGAGCACTACCGTCGGCAGCTTTTAAGGCAGCAGCAGCAGCAGCAGCAGCAGCAGCAACAGCAGCAACAGCAGCAGCAACAGCAGCAGCAACAGCAGCAGCAACAGCAGCAGCAGGGAGTGATGCCTCAGGGCCACCCTGGCCAATTCCCCCCTCAGACCCAGGGCACAGCAGCCACTTACTCTCAGCTCCGCATGCAACAACAGCAGCAGCAGCTAGCCATGCAAGCAGGGGCTGGGGGTACTGGGGGACCCATGGGCCAGCTCCAACCCATGCCTCAAATGGGCCAACCTGGCATGGGGATGGACTCCACCCAGAACCTCCTTCATCAGCGCATGCTCCAGCAACAACAGCAGCAGCAACAGCAGCTTCCTCAGCAACAGCAGGCCGTCCTGAAGCAACAGATGGGCTCTCCAGCCCAGCCCAGCCCCATGAGCCCCCAGACCCACCTATTGTCCAGCCAGACACAGGGTGGGGCCCACCTTCCTGGCCAGCCCACCCTAGCCAATGCCCTAAGCAACCAGGTCCGCTCCCCAGCACCAGTCCAATCCCCTTGTCCAACCTCCCAACAACAACCCCAGCAGCAGCAACCTCCACATTCCAGTCCCTCGCCACAGGTTCAAAACCAGCCACAGCCCTCACCCCAGCATCCGCCTCCACCACTTTCAGGGTCACCCCACCCAGGCCTAGGAGGCCCACTTTCAGGGTCCATGGAGCAGGGACACATGGGGACACCAGAACAGAGCGCCATGCTCCCACAGCTTAACACACCCAATCGAGGAGGTCTGAATAGTGACTTAGGGATGGTGGGAGATGCTACAGGGGACACCCTAGAGAAGTTTGTGGAGGGATTGTAGCATTTTCCCAGGGAGCTACTTTGTCTTGAAAGACCAACTGTCTTGCTCCCTGTAACTCATCCTCCCCTTGGACCTTTCGTCCTGTAATAGGGCTTTGTTTGTTCTTTCTAAGGTTGATAACTTTTTGTACTGACATGTAAAAAGTTTCAGCAGTTGTAAAGAGAAAAACAAATTTTTGGGGGAAAGTAATGAAAAATGTTAACACTTCCAGGAAATGTAGTATATTCCTAAACTCAAGTGATTGGTATTTCTTCCTTAGAATGTTGAGGGATTTGGATATTGCTTCTTAAAAGAAATTGAAATCACAAAGAATATATTTTTTTGGTTGAGACCAAATGTGCTCGATCTTATTTTCCTTTTTGTTTTGTTTTTGGTATGGATTCATGCCTTCCTCATTTCTTTTTTTAAAGAAAATTTACAAAAGAACTGCATTATATTATTCATACCTTTATTTTGTACCTTTTTTTTGAAAACTTCAAGCATTTTTGCTGAAACTGTAAAATAGTATGTCTGGGAATTGGGCCAGGTCTTTCATTATGTTCTCCACTTCTCAATCATGGCAGTTGTAATCTAGTATTGTATAACTTTTCAAGGCAACAGCTTCAGGGAGACTCCTCCCTTCCTCTGTGTGTGTGTGTGTGTGTGTGTCTGTCTGTGTGTGTGTTTGTGTGTGTGTGAGAGAGAGAGAAAGAGAGAGAGCTCTCAGTTCTAAAGAAATAGGAAATTGACTATGGCAGATTGTGCACACAGGAGCATGTATGAAGACGCACATGAAGACACTGATACAGCTACTCAAAAAACAAAACACTCTTCCAACCCTTTTCACTTACTTTAAAAAAAAGAATAAAACAAATGGACAGCAGCCTACATTTTTGGTGACCTGGAAATCACAAAATCCCTGTCCTGCAGGTGTAGAGAATTGTTGCTTTGACATTAAAAACAAAAAAAATTGTCATACATTTTTCTTTGTTATAAAAATGTTGTAAAGTGTAAAGAGAGAGTGGGAAAGAGACCAGACCCCTAGGATGAGATGGAATGGTGACTGGTTGGCAGCTCTGTTAATAGGCCACGTCTCAGATCGGTGCCCTGTGCACCAACTATCACAGGATGTAGTGTGCTATGTAGGGAATAGGGCTCTGTGAGATTCACCCTGAAGAAGACTTAACATGACCAACCCTCATTCCTCTCACAAAAACTTGAATTAAGGGGATTTACTTTTTCTCCTATTGTAAATCATGCAAGTTAAGCAAAATACTATAAATATAAGAGAAAAAGAAATCACTGTATAAACTGGTTAAAGACTCATTTCTTACTTATATACCATATTGTTAAATAAACTGTGTGCAACAGAAGAACTTGAGTTACTCCATTGACTTGGCTATTGTAACATGGACCTTCCCTTCAATTTTATTAATTGAAATTGAAAGTTTCAACCACAAAGTGTACAAGCAAAGGTTACTGGCACTCCACATGTTTGGTGATAACGGAACCACATCTCACTAGGATTTATCATATTATATCAAGCAATGTTCCTTTACAACAATCAGATATAATGAATTCTGCTTTCTCATTTAATTGCTGTTGTAAATATCCTGCAGAATTTCTGCAAAGCCAGTTATTTTTTCTGCAGCAGGAATTGGATGGATGGATGATGGATGGATAGAAGAAGATGAATAATGGATGGGAGAGGAAGATGGATGTAGGATCATTAGTATTAGAGTATTAGTAGCAGTTCAATTCTCGGGGCACAGGCAGGAATATTGGTCCCATTTTAGATAGTGGGAGGACACTGGAGTAGTACCCGGGGGAAACACGCTACGCCACCATCGTTCCACCTAATTAACCAACCGGAGAATATATTTTTGTATTTAAGCCTGAACGATTTATACCAGAAGAAAGGGTGTAAAATTAGCACAGAATTAATAAAATATCGATAAACCTCCTCGATAGATAAAGGGACGATGGGAAAATTACGAATTGTTTGGTAAAACTGAAATCTCCCACGTCACATGATACACATCTATCCTTGCTTTTGGTCACATGACAGGAAAACGAAATTAGTCGGTTACGGTGTAGATCTTCGAAAACATGGCCAAGCGGTTGGCCAATTTTTCGACTCAAAAACGATCTTTTTTACATTATCACTGGACGAAAGTTATAAATGTCCAACGAGCAAAGTTTCTATGTTCATTAAGGCCGAATGCTTGCTGTGGAGAACCTAGTCTAGACAAGGGAGACCCTGTTAGCTAACATGCGAATGTTAGCGCGACAAACTAAAAACCTCATCGGATTGTCATTTGCTCGGTTTCATGTAGTAGCAGCCTAAGAGTCTGAAGAAAGACTTTTTAAAGCCCTGTCATGAACGACTCGGACCAGGATTTCGTAGATATCTGCTCCAAACCTCTAAAACGAGTCCGCAAGACAGCCGGCGACGCCGGGCTACAGAGAAAGACGCAGCCTCCAACTCAGTCAACTGCTGCAGAGCCAAGGAGAAGGAGGCCATATAAGAAAGATTCTGTCGTGGCTTCAAAACATGCTGGTCCTCTTACTGAAATACAGTCTGCCTGCACTTACACGGAAGACAACGGTGCTCCCGGGAATCTTGGTAGCAAAGAAGTACATAATGGCCAGCCGTCGGTCGGTAGAAGGGATGGTTCGGGAGATGCTGAACCTGGCTCTGCAGACTCCGGTGCGTCCAAACCATTCGATCAACCCGTTCATAGGAGTCAATGGACCAAAGAGAAAGCATTGCTCAGGATGCAACAGTTCAAGAGAGTCAACCCACAGAGGCTAATTCGCATTGATTCGAGCAAACCAACAGAGACTCAGGATGACAGTGTTGCTCCGGCACAGACAAGTCAAGGTAAGAATACATGTACTGGACGGTATTGATGAATTTGGATCTCATAATGTAGATGTCAAGATATTTCTGACTTGAGTACCATGAAAACAATGATACGATGATATTTTGGGTACATCTCAGTAATCTGACACCGTCTTACAATGCTATGATTGCAACTATTCCCCAATCATCTGTGAATGGCACAGATGGCCACTGAAATTGTAGTTAAAAGTCATGTTGATTTTTATATGAAATCAATTGTTGATTTTGGTTGCCATGCAACTGTGTAAGGATGGTGGATACTTGAAGTGAGTCAAGACTGAAAAAGTTACTTCGCTCAGTGCTTCTCAGCCTTGGTCCTCAGCAACCACCTATAGTGCTGTTGTCCTGTTCCATCTGGTAAAGACAGTCAATACTGAGGTTCCTTTCTTTAAAATCTGAAATGGAGTTCTTTTTTTCTGTGGAGTTCGTACTCATCTGAAACACTTATATTTGTATGTGTTAGAGAATTTGGCATGATTCTTAATGGCAATTTTAGAGCTACGAGATATGATATGACCTTGGACATTGAGATATGATATGACCTTGGACATTGAGTGAGTTTGTCTCACGAGCCCACTCTAACTTGAGCCATCATCTCCCCCTCTCTTCCTATTTATATCCAGACATCCCAGTGCCCACCAGCTCTGCCATCCATCTGGAGCTCAGTGACAGTGACAAAGCACTGGCCTTGAGGGTGCAGCGAGAACTGGACAAGGAGGCAGCAGATGCCCAAGTAATGGCTCTTGAAGATAGAGGCCTCTTCTTCTGTCAGCTCTGCCAAAAGGACATGTCTCATATGACGCTTGGTGGACGCACACAGCACATCAACAGGTCGGGATATTCAGATTTACAAACATCTATGTCCACCTGCATCATCATTCATCCTTCCAGTTGCATCGTCCTAGGTTACATTATTGACTTCTAATACCAGCTATTGGAGGGTTAAGTGTGTGGGCGCAGTCATGTAATTGTTTTATGATCACCTTGTTAAGTTTGTTTCCCAGTACTTCAAGAATGAGGCTCAATAGTATCAAGAAATCCCATATCAAGAAATGTAAGGGTCAGTCAGGAAAGTAAGGGTTCAAGCCACAGACACGAGTACTACAAAAACTAGCTGTGTGAGATTTTGCTCTGTACACTGGTAACAAAATTTGCACAAGGCTATTATGTGGCATGGAGAACAGTTTGCTGTTAATCAAATTATTCAATTAAATTGTTCAGCATTGGATTTTCCCGTCTTTTGAAATGACTTAAACCACCAACCTCAATGCTTATTACGCATGTACCACAGGTCAGATTTAGTATATGTGGTCATACTGAGACAGGTGTTCCTGGACAGTGCAGGACATTTTATTTAATGCATATTAACAGTTACCTTGCTGGTCCTGAGGTTTCATCTTGAATAATATTTCAAGGTTAATCTCAAGCATAGCCTTGAGTGTTATCTTTGCAATGCTCAGCCTGTTCATACACATACAGATAACACATACAGACAGAGAGATAGGCATATCAAGAACCAGTAGTGCCATTCATGATTGTCCTCGCATCTACTGACTTGTTCAAACCAAAATCTGCCTCCCCATGAGTACCACCATATGACCACGTTCCTTTCATTCTTGGGCTCTGCCTTCTTCTGCTCTTGTCACTCTTGCAGGTGTTTAGATGAGAGAGAGGGTAGAACGCTGGCACCCCTTCCTCCCCCTCCATCTGGTGTCCCCGACTGTCCCATGTGCGGCAAGAGGTTCAAATCCCAGAAAAGTCGCTCCACCCACCTAAAACGCTGCTCCTCTGATTTGGGAGTGATGCCAGCCATGCTGCTGCAGGCCTTGCAGAGGCAAGCTGCTGAAGTCCAGAATGACTCTCCTGTTAACCAGCTGTCAGTAAGCCATCATTGTTTTTAGCAATACACTTTTAACCAAACAAATAGGGTAGTTGGAGGACTGGCGGTTCAATTCCCAGCCCCTGTAGAAAGCATGCTGATGTGTCCTTGAGAAAGACACTGAACTAAAGAGGTCATATACTAAAGAAATGTTTTCATGCTGTGATACCGTTTGTATGGTTTAAGAAATGTATAGTAAGGGTCCAAAATGTGGAAATTATTTTCAGATTTTCATTCTGGCCAATACCAATACCAGTATTCATCATTTCATTGTAATGCCACCATGGGACCCACCATTGGAGTGTAGCTTTTATTATATTTTAACTGTGACGCTTGGTGGAGATGCTGACAGTTGAAAAACACGGCTTCATTAGTACCTGTTTTGATTCATTAAAACTTTAATAGAGAAATTGTATTATTTTGGCATAATATTTTTAAATGCCTTTGCTCTCCTTGTAAAATACTATCACAGTGTTGTCAAGTTAACACGTTTTGCAGGGCCTACATTTCTTTGTAGACTGCAGTTCATCAATGCCTCTCATTGGCATAGTATGCATGATTTTGATATTTGATATTTTGATACACCCATAAGATGACGGATATGGTGTACCATCCTAATTTGTGTGTTAATCCAAACATCTTTCATGAAAGCATGGTTTTATTTTTTCATCTCCTATTTAGTCCGCAGGTTGGAGGCTCCAAGAGGAAAGTGCCATCTAGGCCTGATCTGCCAGCGAGGAAGAAGCCCAGGAAGAAGGGCCAGCCAATGGATGAGGACACCCTGGTGGCCCTGGCACTATCCTCCTCCTTGCTTGAGCAGGAGAGTCAGAGGGATAAGGAACGCCAAAGAGAAAGGGAGCTGGAGATAGAAATGAAAGATGAGACAGCTGTCCCTTACACCGCCATGGCCCCACAGCTGAAATGGAGCCACAATTCAGGTGTGACAGTATATACTATTATACTAAGAAAAGAGGAAATAGTCCATCACATTCTTCTCTGTAGCTTCTGAGAAATCCTTTGTTGTACTTGGCTAATTGATTGTACACTGCTCCCTTAGGAAGGTCAAGTGTGGCCGCATCACATTGGTGTATTGGTACTTAATCTTATCGTGAATTTGCCAAGTAAAATAGACATATGAAATAAGATATGGAAGAGTGAGCCTTGGAATTTTTCTTCTTTTCTTTGACACATTGATACCCTGCATCACCGATGAGTCTCACGGAATATGTTAGAAGCCTGTGCAGTGTTACTCCATAAGCATGTTGAAATGTCCTTGAGCAAGACACAGAACACTCTTAACTGCTCAAACCCTGTGATGGAATGGCGACCTGTCCAGGGTGCTTTCTCGCCTTTAGTCCAATGACTGCTGAGTTAGAGTCCAGCATGGCTCTGTGATGGGACTTGGCTTTGGATAAGTGGTTGACGATGGATGGATGGATAAAATTGAATTATCGCATTGCAGATCACCGTACTCCATTTTGCTTTAGCCACTCTCCCACCCACAACATCCAAGACAGGATCTGACCATGTTCTAAGACCGTGATTTTCAACCACTGTGCCGTGAGTGATCATCAGGTGTGCTGTGGGAAATTATTCAATTTCACTTGATTAGTCCAAAAATATATCATTTAGTTATTGCAAATAATTTTGTCATGGTTGTGCATCTGTGCCTGCAATGTAGTGACTGGCGGAGTAATTACGGTAAACTCTTCCCTGCACTGACCTCCGCTACCCACCCACTAGGTGGCAGAAGCGCAATAAAGCGCAATAATGACCTTGTTAACTTGAGACAATAGAATTAGTGATGCACGGAATGACACCGCAATTAGTCATGACACCTGTGTCACGACGGAGGCCCACAACAGCGATGGACAAATGTTTGAAAAGGAAAAATGAAGACTCCGAAGTGAGTCCTGGACAAAAATTGAACCCAGATGAAGAGCGTGATATACGTGGTGGTAAAAAGAAGGCAAACATGGTGAGCTCAAGACAATACAGCGAAAGTTATGTTTCGTTTGGATTTACTTTCCCCGGCGAACCCTGCTGCGCCGATTCCGTTATGGTCGGTGTGTGGGGAAAAGCTTAGCAACAGTGTCATTGTCCCAAGCAAGCTTAAACGCCATCTCCAAACGAAACACCCGTCACCTCAAAGCATGAACACGGACTTTTTTGTTCGTCTGCGAAAAAACACGGAGGACCAGACGACGTTAATGAGACAAACTAGAACGGTGTCTGCGAGACCTGTCAATGCTAGCTACTTAGCAGCTGAACTCGTAGCCAAATCAAAAAAGCCACACACTGCGGCCAGGTTTCACACTGAGTGAGTGTAAATAAATTGAAGCTAAATTGTCATTGTAAACGCCTCCTTTTGTAACACATTTGGTTGGTGGGGTGACTCGGGATTTTTTAAATGTAAAAATTCCGCCTTGGCTCAAAAGGGTTGAAAAACACTGTTCTAAGACACCACATTGGGCTAAGCTCGTTAGTGATATTAAATATGGAGCAGCACTGTGACACATTGTGTATGACTGCACTTTTACTGTAGATGCTGGTTCAGTAAGACTGATTTCCCTACAGCTCAATGGGGCACTATTTTATAGTTTAGTGATTTTTCAAATATGGCCTTCAACCCACATGTTGGTCACAGCAGCAGGCCTCATGGATCACATGATGTCCACAGTAAACACATTTTGTTTGCAGAGGGTAAAACATGTGACCCATAATGTCTTTCATATAGAGGGCACACAATGTAAGAGAGAGTTTTTAGATGTCTGTTGCCCTGTCAATTTATCTCTATTGACAAAGAATATAGAGAGGGTTGTGAATTATCTCCCTTTTGACGCCTCTTTGATGTCTTTAAAATTTTCTAATTTTACTGCAGAAAAAATTTGGTGGGTTTCAGGTCAAAAAGTATCTTCACAGCTGGCTCACAGCATCTATGTTTGGGAAGCCCTGCACTAGATGACCCTTCACTATGAGATTTCCATGGAGGGCCAGTCTTAAGAAAAGTCTTGAATCCAGTCTTGAAATAATTATTTTGCTATAAGTCATGTCCATTCTTTATTGAGCATTATCTCATTAGTTGATGAAAGAAAAAAAAACTTGTAAACTTCACATCTGATCTGAAGTGTGAGCCTCCATGGTGATCTTGCCTATAGAAGAAACTCATCACCATGTTGTGGTTGAGCACATGCAGAATCCGTTGTTGTTCTTTATCCTCTTCCTCATTCATAAATCATCCCTAGATAATTTGGGTTAAATATCACCCTTAGGTTAGATTTAGTCAGGCTTTGTAAATATGGTATCTGTTTGAAATGCATCTGAACTCATCTTCTCTGACCTGGTGCAGGTAAGGGGCGTGGGAAGAGGAAAAAGGACGTTGTCCCTCGGCCTCCTCCTCTGCTTCTCATCCAGGATGCTGAGACAGCCATGAAAAGACTCCAGGAACGTGTCTCAGCCTTACTGCTGCGGACCAGGACTCCCTCACCCCCGACTCCCACCCGCAGCTCTAGCAATCTCCCTGCATGGAGCGGTGCTGCTCCCCTCTGGCAAAAGAGCGCACTGCGGGATAAAGGGCCCAGCTCCCTGTTGGGGTTCTACACTCTGGAGCTGAAGGAGTTTATAGTACCTGAGGAATCAGCCAGGGTGAGATTATTATTTGGATTCATGAACTGAAATACCTTTGAAATTAGCTAATATGTCATGGTATGGGATTTACATTTTCATTGAAATTCAGTTCCAATGACTTGATAACAGACTGTGTGTCAAATCTGTCTTGTGTACATATTAACCTAAAACCTTCCACTCATCTCATTTACTTCTAGATTGACAGTGTTGTCTCATCAAATGAGGAGATTGAACCCTCCACAGACAATCCTATTAGGGAAGGTTCTCCTATGTCTATGGCCTCTTCCTCTCATATGGCCTCCTCAGTTCCTTCCACCCCAAGTGCAGGGTTGCTCCTGGGTAGCAGCCAGACCCTGAGAGATCTGATGGAGCTGGCTGATGAATGCATGACTCTCACACAGTTGGGTTACGTTGCTCCAGGGCCTCCTAAAGGTAAGACATGCACAAAAAGGAATTTATTTGTCATGGTGAAACAAGTTTAATTGACTTGACCATAGACTGATGTACATTGATGCTGTTTCCATCCTATTGTGAAGGAAATCTTTTTGAAAACACTTATGAACTTTGTTTTTCCCAGCTATTCCCTGCTATAATCCTTCTCGTATATGTTACTGGGCGACAGCATAGTTCGGGAGACAGGGGGGTCATCTAGTTATTAGAAGATTGGGGGTTCAATCTCTTTTTTTTTTTTAGAAAGTGTGTCGAAATGTCCTTGAGAAACACACTGAACCCCTAACTGCTCAACCCCTATGATGTAATGGTGACCTATCCAGGATCTTTCCCTGCCTTTCACTCAGTGAGTGTTGGGATAGGCTCCAGCATGACTCCACATCCCGACTTCGGATAAGTAATTGGCAATGGATGACAGATTACTGGGATCCATCCATTGTCAACCACTTAAACTGATGTTTGGTTGTGAAGAAACAGGAGCCTATCTCAGTGCTCATTGGGAAAAGGCTGAGAACCACCCTGGACAAGTCACCAGTCAATCACAGGGCAGAGCAACTAAGGTTGCTGTGTCTCACTCAAAGGCCCCCACATACGCTTCTCTGCAGGTGCTGGGATCAAACTTGCAACCTCCCAGTCAACAGATGACTGCTCTACCAAGTGAGCCATGCCGCCCCTCTATCTTAAGGGCTGTTTTGTCATCAATTTACCCCTCAGATAAGCAAAGTCGTTTTGGCCAGAACCAAAACCTCCAACTCAGTGGCTTTGTCCCGGAGGACCCAGAGGTTCAGATGGACCTCTGTCTCAGTGGCTTCATACCAGAGGCCATGCACCAGAGCCAAGCAAGCAGGAGCATTGGCCAAGAAGGAGCAGACACAAGAAGAGGTTGCCAAAAATCTGTAAGACTACAATAAGAATACTTTTGTTCTATGTCTCTTCAGTTTTCACACTTATAACTGCTGTTAGTCACTAGAAAACACCAGAAAACCACTGGCCTGTATTTCTTTTCCAGATAAGAGAGAAAACTTGTGAAATATGAAGTGTTTTTGATTGTCTAGGAGGTTTGCACTTAATTTAACTTTGTGGGATCCCCATATAAATTCTACCAATGACTTGAGGCCAACTCTAAAAACTACATGAGGGGTTAGGGATATTTGTTGACTTTGAGTGGCCCTTAGGACAAAAGTGACATTGCGTCCCAGAAGAAAAATTCAATTTTTACAAAAAACGTCATATGCCCTCCAGTATTTAAGACAAGATATTCCTTTATTAGCCCCACGAAGGGAAATTACAGTTACAGCAGCAAAGTGGAAAGTACAGCAAAAGAGGCGGAAATCAAGTCTAAAGCATAATATTTAACAGCAATTTAAACAAAGGGGAGATATGAGCACTATATTTTCTACAGATGTTTTGATAATAGGGGTGAGATGTAATGGTGTTTTGGAAAAACAGCTGTTTTCAAGCTATTGATTAGGCAATATAACTCTAATTGTACCTATGTCCCCCCCTCATGTGTTGTGTTGATGTACATTCTATAGGTGCCCCTTTCCAGGTTGGCATCAGACCTGAGCAGTATGGTGAGCAACCCACAGCTCAGTGATGTGCAGCTTCAGGTGGACAGTGGAGAGGTCTACTTTGCCCATTCTTTTATGCTGTATGCTCGCTGCCCCCTGCTGGCGCAAATGGTAAAGAGCTATATTTCCTATATTTTAAGCCTGGTATGAGGAGTTAGAGATTTTTGTTGCACCTGTAAAAAAAGTGCTATAGTTTCTCAGAAGAATGACTTTCTTTCACTTAAGCATTGCCTGCTGTTGCAACGATCTATATTCACAGTCTGGTAGTTTGTGCATTTTTAAAGAGTGAGACGAGTGGTGGTCTATTGGCAAAACTATTGTTTGCAAGATAACAGCAACATAGTCTTGCAATACCAGACGTTCTTTAATATCTACCTTCTGAGTGTAGTTGAAATGTTTTTTATATAGACTGACTTGTGTCTAACAGCAATGAGGTAATTTATCTGCAGATGTGGGTATTAATCCCATTTATAAACCATAAATCTTTCATCAGATTTTGTGGCTAATCCTCCATGGAGACAAGCATTTGGAATCAATTTACAGCAATGTCTCATCCTCTTGCAAATGGTCTCATTTACTTATGTCGGTCATATATAGGCATCAAAATCAAACAGAATAATAATCAGTGGGGGAAACCCTTACCTGTAGTACTTTTATTATTACCTGTATTATTATTGTTGTATTTTTACCTTTGAATTATAAAAATACAGTGGTCTTCAAATCAAAACTAGTCAAAATGTCCACATTATCTCTGTCAATCATCTAGCTCTTGCCATCTTTACTTTTATCCTTTTGTCTTATACACTCCTCTCATCTCTTTCTCATGTTGTTTCTCTTTTTGAAGGTACACGACAGTGGTTTTGGAGTACAGGAGGACGATATGGATGCCACTAAGAGGGTATTGTTAACCGATGTAGCAGGGGAGGCGGTGTACTGCCTGCTCCAGTACCTTTATACAGGCCACTGCCCTATCTCAGCCGCCCTGCTGCCGGACATACTTGAGTTGGCATCCAGGTACCCATAGGAAGTTGAACATGTGTGTGTGCGCTGAACATATGGTTAAAGATTACTACTTTAGTGTACAAAGTCACATATCGGGAGCTCCACAAGTTCTCTGATTGATCACCTTGTAATGTAGCTAAATATATGTATGTTTCCCCTCTTTTCTCCTGGTGTTTTGCTGCTAAGATTTAACTTAGAGGAACTGCAGCAACTTTGCCAGGCTCATGTGGAGCAAACGGAAAGCCAGGTGGAGAAAACAGGACATAAGACATCCTGGGAAGAAGATAGCCTCTCTCAAGAGGAGCAATCTGGACCAGAAGAGGACCAAAGAGACCAGGCATTCGTGGAACTCCTCCGCTCCATGTGGGATGAGGAGGAGGATGAAAAGAGTGATTGTAGAGAAGGGGTGAAAGGAGGGGACGGAGGGACAGGATTGCAAGTCGTCGACCCTGTGTCAGGGGATGAAGGCATTTGTGAAGAACAAGTGAATGAAGAGGAGATGGAGGAGATCTATGAGTTTGCTGCCACGCAGAAACAAGGAAAGGAGATAAATAGTGCAGAGGAAGAAGAGGAGCTGTGGCGAACTGAAACAGAAGAGGAGCATTTGTTCACAAAGCCAGACATTAACAAAACATTAACAGGCTCAGCGGGCGAAAATGTCCAGCCAAGCCTGGATCGCAGCTATAGCCAACTCTTCTCATGCTCCCCAGGCATCTATGATGAGGAAGCCTTCTCCCCATTGCCACCCTCCCTTCCCACTAATACAGAACACAATGAATCACAGCGGGAGAACTGTACTAACAAACCATTGTCTCCAAGAGATGAGGATAAGATGGTGCCAGGTACATGTCCTCAGCGCTTGGCTATTGAAGAGATTGATCTCTCCATCTGTCCAACTCCAAGCACATCCAATCTACCTCTCCAGGGTGTGTCATCAGGCACAAGGACTGACCGAGGGAAAGATGTTAGATTGAATATGACTGAGGATTTCCCCAGTGGAAGCCTGCATCCCAGAGTGAACAGACCAACTCCATACCAAGAGAGACAAAGACTTTTTAGTTCAACTGTTCCTTTATCTCCACCTACACCTCAAAACAGCAAGGAACCTGAGGTGGTCGTTCTGTCTGATTCTAGTGAAGAGATGGAAGTAGGTCTTGCTGCTCCCAGTTCTTCCTGTCCCTCACCACCGTCACCCTACTTCAGCCAGACCTCCAAGAACTACACTTTGATTAAAACCAGATTAAACGCAGAAACTAGTAAACCAAGCCCAGAGACTAAAGAGTCCAGTGGTTTAGAGTCTAGTCCTAGTGGTCCATATGTAGCCCCAGTAACAGTTCCACCAAGTTCTAGTTCAGATACTTTGGATCACATTCAAATAGGCTATTCCCCTGAGATTTCCTGGTTAATCCCATCCACGCCAATCCAGTGTGGTAGGACCAGCAGAAGCTCTACTCAAACTTATAGAAGCATGTGCAGGACACAGCTTTTCCCCAAAGCCAGCTGCTTGTCTTCTCCATCCTCATGTCCCTCTGTGCCATTACAGGACAAGCTTCAGACTTCCACCAGTCCATCTGACATTTCTACCCAAATTATTCAAGCAGACAGCATGGTTCCCTGTGGAGAAGTAAACAGGAGCAAAGAAATGAAAAGAAACCATAAACGTGGGATGTGCAGTCAACTAGGGGTTGTCTCTGGTGATTCCTCCCCAATATTCACACTCCCTCCGTCCAGAACTCGACCCTCTACCATTGCCCAGCTCCATCCCCTTAACCCTCATCAGGATATCACAATCAAAGGCACATCTCTGCATGGTCACCACCGGCCATCCAGCAGCACTCCACTGCATACAGATCTACACAGATCCAAGCCTCCTGTTCTTCCAACAGCCTTACCACTGTCCAATGACACCCACATTAAAAGGGCTCAGAGCGAAAGGAGACTCTCTGAGAGCCCACTGAAAACCGACCTGTCCAGCTCTCCCTCCCTGTCCCCTGTCAGGGGATCTCTGGATCTACTTGGCAGCAACAAGTCCTGCAGACAAAGCCGGCGTTCGCCCAAGAATGATTTCAGGGAAAACACGGTGACAGGGCTGACCCAACATGATGGGGCCAAAGCAAGGGAGATGAGAGGCGAGTATGAAAAAAGAGATGAAGAAGGCAAAGTAAGCACAATTGGTAAGGGGTTGCAGGGAGAAAAAGAAGAGGAAGATTGTTCTGAAGCTAGTTTCCAGCAGAGCTTCATGGCAATGGATGAGCCCCCCATGGCCTTCAATGACTCATGGGGCCTCGACGCTGGTGGAGACAATGAAGGTAACCCAAGCCTCTGTTTCAGTTTGAGGCTGGAGGACAGTGGACAAACCATCCCACAAGAACATGGCCAAGGGGAAGAAATGGCAGGTTCATCATTAGCTGTTCTCTCCTCTGAAAAGGATGCTCCAAGTTATGTTGACACCATCTGTCCTCTTAAAACTCACTGCTATGGAAGGTCCAATGCCTCCCTTGCTGCCCAAAAACCTAGTGCACAGTCATCGCCCCTGCACTCCCCCACAGCTAAATCTAACACATACACAGACCCTTATTATACCCTGTCTCCCACTGACCCTGACCTTCAAGCTGCCCCTCGGGTGGGTGCCAGTCTTCTGGACTCTAAGCTATGGGAGAGCTTGGAGGAGGAGGAGGAAGAGGAGGAGGTTCTTCCTCTCTCACAGAGAGTGAACCTTGCTGCTGTTAAACTCAAAACACCAGGTAACCATTGGTTTAATTGTTCTCATAAGATAGTGTATAGGAGAATACAAATGATGAAATACATTTCCTGCTGCTGTTAAGACTGTGTTCCCTACTTAGTTGTAATGGGTGAGAGCAGGTAAACAATTAAAAAAGGCTAATTAAAGTTTAGCACTGGCAATATTTATATTATATTTTATATATGATAGATATTGACTGTGATGTGTGGAAAAACTCTAAAGTTTATTATTTAGGTTTCTTAGCATTAGAGAGGGGGCAGGAAATGATGAGTAGTAACTATCGACCTCCTGCTCCTTTTTATATATTTTTCCAATTCTTTATCGAGTTATTTTTGTTGAATTATGTTTCAAATGAAGACATTTGAAGCTACATAAATGAACAATGATACTGTTAGAGGCAGCACAGAAAGTGAGTACCTCCCCCAAAGAATGTGTTCTCTGTCGGTCTCTTGTCCAGAGCCAGCACGCGGGAAGCAGAAGCCGCATGGGCCATTGGTGCCCATCACTCCTATGCCCTGCTATTCTGACATGGAAACACCAGAGCTAAAGAACAAACTCAACAGGTTAGTCAGGCTGCTTTAACCTACACCCACGCAGGAGAACCACATTCTATTTCAAACATGTTCTAGTAAATAGACCTGTTCTTATATAGCAATTTTCTAGTCTAGTGTGGACTCAAAGCACTTAACAATGAATGTCTCACATCTACCAAGCCACTGCAGGGTGTGTACTATAGTAGTAGGTGTCTTCAGGCCAGTCTATATATTTCTATTCTCCACCTGATCAGTTGTTTCCTAAATGTCAGTTACTTACTTTGTCCTCCATTCAGGTTTGGCGTGCGGCCCTTACCCAAACGACAGATGATCCTCAAGTTGAAGGAGATCCATCAGTACACCCACCAGGTGGTCAGTTCTGACTCCGAAGAGGAGGCATGCTCTCTCAGTCGACCTATACAAGCTAAGCCCCTGTCCACCACCAGTACTATGCCCCCTTCTACAAGATCTGTCTCCTGTGCCAAGCCAGTGAAGTTCAAGCAACCCAGAGCCCCCCCTACCGCCTCCCCTGCTAAACACAACCCTGAGGAAGATGCAGAACCACTATCTACCTCACAAGGCTCCAATACTTCTTCTACGGCTGCCAGTGAAGACTCTGAAAGGTAAGTAGTATGTGGGCAAAGAGATGTGTGTCAAGTTTATTTGTATAGCCCTAGACCCAAGTTACTCTGAGGGCTTTACGTTCCATGATATCCAGTTATTAACTACAGACAACCACACCTATACATTACTAAATTAAGAGTGATCTTTTGGTTTTACAGATATATACAATTGAGTGTCATAATGGGCATTTTAAAAGGTTCACTGTGAATGATTCAAACTAACAGTGGGTCAATCCAGAGATGGTTTCTCCAGGTGATTGAAGATAATGTCCAAGTCAATAGTGCAAAAGGCTAAAAGATAAAGTAGAAAATATTTCACCTTTTCTGTTAGAAATGTTTCAGTTGTGCAAGATCTCAATATGTGTTGAAATGATTCAAAACCATTCATTTAGACTTATTCTGTTTAACCATAATTTTTAAAGATTATTATAAAGCACTGGGGCATTGGAAGGGGAAGCAGAAATGACCTTGCTGCCAAAGGATCTGTCATTATGATGGTGGGGATACTCATTTAATTTCTAATCCACTCAAGTCATGGCAGCAAAATAACTCTTACGGGGTGAGCTGTAAATGGGGAAGAGCTGGTGGGTAGTTGAGCAAGTTTTGTTAATACATTAAATTGTGTTCCATTATATTCACTGAAATTAATTGGGTTGCAGAAGCCTGTCATTTTAGTTGCTGAAAATACCCATCAACTTAGTTGACTGTCATGCAATGAAAAAACTCCTTTAGATATATATCTTTTGCACTTAAATTTTCTTTAAGACTCTTTAAGACAGTGTCTCATCGGTAAACCAAGGTGTTAGTCTATTAGAATAGCTTTCAAAGTTAGCAACTCAACTTATTCTTCTTATTAAGAGTTGCATTTAACTCACCATTGAAACTTTTTACAGAACTGTTATTTTACACCAGGTGCTATAATAGTGAAGGGGTTGATGCTACGAAACACTCTGTATGTTTGTTTAGGATAGCTCATAGCTGCAGCTAACCAAGTCTTTTTCTATACCCAGACCTGAAAATCTTTTTTTAACATTTCTTTTCTATTGCACTCCCTTCTACCAGATCCAACCCAGAGCTGTGCCATTCCTCCAGCAGTGACTCGGACAGCGATGGAGGGTTGACAGCCTCTCAGGCAGTTTCCCGTCACCAGGACAACCTTAAGAAGGTGCGGTCTTTCTTTCTGTCAAATCCGGAGCTGTACAGTCAGGTCCTGCAGTATAAGCCTCTGGTTCTGACCCAGCTCCATGCCCAGCTGAAGGCAGTTGGTATCCGCATTGGCGCTGCCAAGCTGCTGGACTACCTGGACTCCCAATGCATCACTGTCACTACAGCCAAGCCTGGCCACCAAGCTCCCAGGAGGAGGAAGGGAAGAGGACCAGCCAAAAGAAAGCCAACACATGAGCGAGGGGGGAAAGGAAAGTGAGGAGCTGCTGCAGCTCTGGACTAAGTCTGTATCCGTGTAGTGAAAGTTTATTCCCTCAGCTACTGAAGTTGCTAAAGCAAGCCATAGGTCATCATGTCAGGAAATTTCTCTGAAATACCTTCAACACAGGGAGGAAATCATGGAAATGAATCAGTAAGTTTTTTCCAGGTTATCTTAAATGATTGTCGCTGGCTGAGCCTTGAAGATGCAACATCTTCATTTCTCAGGAAGCCTTTCATTATACTTTCTAACAAGATAAAGCTAGGTCGATCTAAAAAATATTTTTTAAACCTACCCCAACTGTCCTCCCATCCACTTATGGATTTTATTGTATATATTAAGGACTTCCTTCCTGAAAATGAGCAATATGGCAGAGATTCTAGTCAAATGATGGTAGAAAATCATATTCTACCATCATTTGTCATCAGGACCTTCCCTGTTCAGAGCTTGGAAAATAATTTAATCCCAACGTCTTGATGCATACTCAATAATCCAGGTAGGGAAATCACAAAAAGAGGTGAATCTGTTCAACTGAATCAGAAGTTTATTGAATGAACTTCTGATCCAGTTGAACAGATTCACCTCTTTTTGTGATTTAATCCCAACATAACTAGAAATTGTAAAACCACTTTATCCTTACATGGGCAATTTGATACCAAGAAATGACTTCACCATAGAGGAAAATCTTGAAAAACAATTTACTTTTTTTGCAATTCAATATTTTATCCAAAGATCAGCTAAGAAACATACCTGTGCTCTGCACACTTGAGCAAGTTTTCTTAAAAAGGTCTCAAGAAATTCTCAGAGCTTCCATCTTGTAGCAGGTGCATCTTGGCAGTCCAGTGTCAGATCTACACTGTAGTTCATTATCAGGCAGTTTAGTGTTGCGCGAACTGCTTTCTCTACAGCAGTATGAAGCACAATATCAGCAGGACATCAAATCACAGATTCCAGGGTACACATGACCCCGTTACACTGAAGCATCCTTGTTGCCTTCTTGAAGCTTTCATTTTCTTGATTTGCTCACAGCTGGGCCAATGAAAAGTCCCGGCCTGGAAGACTCTTCATCCACCCAACCTGTCTGCCTCATCCAGTGAAAGCCTCGCTTGGTTACGACAGGTTCGCAATGTTGGCCAGGAAACGCTGCGCCCACCACTCCTCAAGGTCAATGGGGACAAAATCTGTGTGAAACAGACAGGAGGAAGGGTAAGGATTTTGGTAAACTACTGGAGTGCAACCCACCCTCTCTCTGCAAAGAGATGTCAACTTCACAGCCCTGCTGGCAAGCATGGTGAGAGTTAAGGCATGTTCAGAGGCAGCAGGAGAGGAGGAAGGGTAGGAGTAGAGGTGAGTCAGAACTTTGAATGTAAGCAGAAAGAATGGTCAAGGGAGAAGGATGGTAGATATACTGTGTATGAAAGTGGACAGGTGGAAAGGAAGTCATGAGCATTGGAAGTTGGTTTTAACTCTATAATGCAAATGGGAAAATGTGGTAGGGGTAATCCTTAAGGAACAGTATGTTAAGAGTGATTTGGAGGTGAAGAATGTCAGACAGAGTGATGAGCATGAAGCTGTAAATCAAAGGTGTGATGATGGATGTTATCAGCACCTATGCCCTGCAAGTTGGGTGTAAGAGAAAATTACCTATAGTGTTGGATGTGGGTAGTGAGGTGTGGGGTGTATTGGGGATTGGCCCTGAGCACTTTGTTGTTTGCAATAGTGATGAACATGTTGACTGATGAGCTCAGGCAGGAGTCTCCATATGCTATGATGTTTGCAGTTGACTATGATCTGTAGCAAGAGTAGGGAGCAGGTTGAGTTGAGTCTGGAGAGGTTAGGGTTTGAAGAGAAAAGAAGAATAAAATCAGTAGGAGTAAGATGGAATAAATCTGCATGAACAAGAGGGGAGACAACAAAATGGTGAGGATGCAAGGATTAGAGTTGAGGAAGGTGGGATTAGTTTAAATGCTTGGGTTCAACAGTTCAATTAATAGAGTGTAGAAGTGGGGAGAAGAAAAGACTGCAGGCAGGGTGGAATGGAAGAGTGTCAGGTGATTTTTGCATGTCAGTTGGGACATTGTCAGCTGTGTGGTACAGTCCCCCACCATGAGTGTTGAGTTAAGAAAGCCTTTGAGGCAACAGGGAAAGGGAGGTAAGGGTAACAACTGACTGAAGACTTATAAATCATCAGACATGGCAGGTTCACCAAGGAGGGAGTGTTCCTTACCACAGACAAACAAATGAAATATTAAAACTGATAAACCACTGCAACAGCTCTCCTCCAGCTATGGTTAAAGCTGATCTAAAACCCCATTTGATTCCCAGGCAGAAACTGGAGCAGCATTCAGATACTTAAATAAAGACTGAGACTTAAATAAAACTAAATTACTGTGAAAGTTCAAGTTGTATGAAAGTAAGTATTAAATGCCATAAAGGGTTATTACTGGTGTGTGTACAATTTCAGCCAAGGTGCTATTGTAAAGAGGAATGTGACTAAACACTCTGAAATTGAGCATTAATGGAAGTCATCCATGAACAGTCAAATCCCAAATCCTAGGACAAATAGAAAGCATGCCTCTTACTCTTCATCACAGGACTGGGGTTCTTCTCTGTGTACTGGATAGGCCCCTGCCCACCAGATGACTCTCCACAGGCTCCATTACTGTGTCCTAGTCTCTGCTCCACCTCCTGCCATGCTGCACAGGAATAAACATGTATTAAAAATGATGTGTGGGGATAATAAAAGTACTTTCAGGGATCATACAGGTGTATGGGGACGATTTACTACAAAACACATGTACTTAACATTAGTATCGGCCATTTTCCAAAGCATGCCATTGTGTTATAGAATTTTCTCATGTGTTTTTCCAACCTACCAGGTTTTCATTCAATTTAATATGCAAATCAACTTGAATACTGAAACTGAAGACTTGACACGCATAAGGCTGAGTCCTTACTAGAGTGGCCTGGGTTCAAATGTGACCCAGGCTTTTTACTGCATGTCATCCTCCACTCTCTCCCCCATCTTTCCTGTCTCTCAACTATACTGTCATATGAGGGTGGACAATGCCAGAATAAAAATTGCAAAATAAAAATAGGCCATTGTTGCGAGACAATGGGACCGAAGTCACAGGTGGTTGTAAGTTTATTTTTACACATCATGATTACTGCCCTACGCTGTAGGGGTGAACAGGCATCTAGATGGAGTTCACAGTTCAACACTATTGAAATGATGGACACCAATGCTCCAGGGAGGGTAAGAAATCACAGTAGTAAAGCATTTTATAGTTAACGTGGTAAAACCGGGAAAAATAACAGTGCATCACTTTAAGTCTACAGTAAAAACAACACACATACATGGTTGGAACTCCATTAGGAGGGAATACCTGCAGTCAAATCAGACTGAAGATGTCACCTGTATGAGTGATGAAACATTTCTGTCTAAGCACTGTATCTAGATTAAATCAACCTTTCTTGTCACACCTCATAGGCTGACTATACAAACTTTCTAACAAGTTTGCAGAGGAGGTTTTAATCGTGTAACTGCTATTCCTCACCCCCGGGCAAGTGTCAGAACCCAGTTAAGCTCCATATCCTTAAAATGTCAAATGCTGCAACCCAGTGCCACTGCCATGGGCCCTTCAGTGTTTTGTCTTATAAAATGAGAATGGAGGCTTTTATTCCAGGGGGGGGGGTCACAACTCACTTTCAACTACATCAGCTATTCTCAACTAGTGGGTTATAGAGTCAATGGTACTGCCTAATGGTCAGATTACAATAAAAATGAATTGTAATTCAAAAATTTTTATGTCTCACGAAGTCACATTGATTAAAATTCCAAATTCAGATGCATAATTACAATGACCATTTACATTTGAATATCACCAAGCCCATCACAACATCTCATCAAGTAGAGACCAACAGATGTTGCCACCATTTGCTTGCTGATGTTCCCTTCCATGCAGTGACACTAGGTAGAATTGTTTTTAAGACTAAACAGTGATGCCAGACACAACCTGAGCCAAAGCTCAAAAGCATGTGGTGTGGAACTTTGACCCTGAGCTACATGCTGTGGATTCACGGTTTATGTACATTGATGGCAGTTTATTCATGTAAAGTACATGTCAGTGTGCCATGATAATGATAGTTACCATTTTTGAACATAGCTGCACACAAAAATACAGCCAATCCAATGCTCTCAAGAAATTAGAGGATTTCATGAGGGGTGAGTTGTATATTTATATTTCTCTCAAATGCACCCCATCAACTCTAAGGCTTCAAAAAGCCAACAACTCACACACAAAGGCCGTTATGTAAAAACACGCAACAACGGGTTTTTTCTAGATGCACGTGATGAAGGAATGAATAGAGCTGTGCTGGTGAATTCAACAATCAAGTAATCTCATCTGGCTGCAATCCAAGAATAGTATAATACTGGTTCATGGCCAGTCTGCTCCCCCAGCCATCCATTTCCACATGGACGTTATATACTCTTGAACAGCAAAGCATGCTGGAGTAAACTATGTAAGGGCAAAATGAATAGTTCTGCACTCGGGTCTCTGCAACAGTACACCAATTGACACGAGCAGTGCCTTATTCAGGAGCCTCTTCCTAAGATGGCCTGTGATTTCAACAACATAGTGTGGCCTTCATCAAATCCTTCACACACACCATCTCCCCCGATTCAACAGTACTAGTGAGTTGAGACGATGACTGCTTTAGCCTTGAGGCACCAGTTGGTTAAAGGTTCACATGGTTATATACTCTAAACAAACTGAGAATGAGAGAAACCATGTTGATAACCTTAAGAGCCCAGGGTCGATTCTCTCATGACCCATGGCCTCTTAACATGACAGCAAGTTGTCCCTGGTCTTTAATGGTTGCAGACAACAAGAGTCCACAGCAGATGATTTCTCAGTTCTTCTTCATTTGAAGGTAAACAGTGAAATCACCTGACCTGGAGTCTGCTTGGAATTAATACATGCATACACCCCCCCTCACCTTCATAGACAAATCTGACGTTCTCCTCATGTGCAGGTGTGAAGCTCTCAGCAGGAGTCTCGGTCCTCTGTGTAGCTGGTGTGTGGTAGCGCTTCCCATTGAGCCGATTGAAGACGATCTTAGGAGGTGGAGAGCTGGAAGATCAGGACATTGGCAATGAGAGGACATAACAGAGGCTACTTAGGATGAACATTCAGAGTGGTACAGCTGGCATTGTAGGAAAACTCATGACTAAAAGGTACGCCAGGGGAAAACCAAGTTTACTTCAGCTCCCTACACGAAGGGTCAGATCAGCCTGTGCTCGTCCAAGATAACACGGTGACCATAAGTGAACAAATTCAATGACGCAGGCACCCCGAGGCAGTGAAGAATGGCGCAACATTTCAACATGTACACAAGGAGGGGCTTCTGTGAAGCCCACCACTTGGCAGGCCCTTAATTCCTGGCCACGCCAAACAGGCTAACTCGGCATGCTAATCCTCAAGTGTGTCCTTGGTGCTGAAATGCCATTTCTACGACTGTCGGCGCTTGCGTAAAGGAGATCATATGCAGCGATATGTAACACACCCGCTCAACGAGGCGGCCCGTCTCTCAAAACAAACGCACCCCGTCATACAGTAAACACGTGTGCGCAGGTAGCAGGCGCAGTTAATGACAAGGTCACTGCTGTAATGGACGTCTGAGTTCAAAGATGATCGCCAAAGTCTGACTTCGGCCCCAACCATGTCGAGTCCATCCTCTTACCGGACACTGGTGGCTACCGTCTACGAACAGCGTGTTAAATCTGTGTCCTGTGGCCGTGTTGCACAAAATAAATACCGACGGGATTGACGGTTACATGTCACATGCGGGCAATGATCCAGTCAAACTAAATGAGGAGTCAACTTACTTTGATGCGAGCCACGACGTCGGCTTGAATTTCAAATCGTTGATTTTATTATCGATTTGTTGCGTGGGACCTATTGAGACAAAAACATAACGATGAACACACACGCCAATTAAGAGATCGATAATTAAGTAGAGAATTCTGCCGTTCACTTTCCACTATGATGTTACATGTTTAAATTAGCACGGTATCCGTATGATGCGGCACAAGGTCTCTTTGAGAGGATATGGATTAGCCACTCACCTGTCCTCCGTTGTGTAACAAGTTTACTGGGACCTCGGGTAATTGTGTACATCATGTGAACGCCGCCTCCCCTCCAGAAACGCAGCAAAGCAAAGTCAAAGGTGGAACTCCAGTTACTCGTGTTGTAAATAGAACGCGGTGGCAATCTGCAACTTTTCAATAGAAGCAAGCCCTCGCATGTAATCCTGCGCTTGTGTTCGCTGCTCTTGACGCAGCCACTCTGGGAGAGGGAGGGGGGGAAAGGGGCAGCGTGTTTCCCGCCCCCCTCCTCAGGTCAGCTGGTTGCGCGTCGGTCCAAAAGCCTCCAAGATACCCAAGTGTGTCCTCTTCTAATGAATCCGTCGTTCTGCTGCCCATGCGGGAGAGCCCTGTAGGTCAGCCAAGGTGAGCTCTCTCAGACAGAACCTTCCTCCCTCCTCCCTGTAGGTCACACTCCGGGCCGGAAGCTTCATACACCGTAGGAGCGTCTCAAAGGGGGGGGGTGTCGCCCCTGACGCTGCCATCGTCTTCAGTGCGGTTGTGAAGTAGACATGGCGCCCCCGGTCTCATCAGAGCGGAGGCTGCTCATGCCGGAGCCGCTGACTTTCAACAACAAAATAAGACTGGATGGGGTAACGGCCGTTTGGGAATGAAGTCAGCGATGTCAGCTTGGCGGCCATCTTGGCATGCCCAATTGAAATGAATGGACAGAGCTGAGAAAAACAGAGACAGATTGGTTGAAATTGACAGTTTGAGGAAAATTTCATGCGGTTACCTCACCAGATAAGGATTGGTTTTTAACTCTAAACACGAAGAAAATATTTATACGTGAAGACCAGGTAAAGAGTGAATGATTTGATTTATACTGTTATACCTGTTACTTTATAGCATGGGTGTCTAAAGTGACCAAGAAAGGGTCCCTGAGGGTGAAGGTCTTCGTTCTAACCAAGCATCTTACTCACCTGATTCTATTAGTCAATTAGTAGACTCAAGTGTGTATCTTCTACTAATCAAGGTCCTTAGCAAAGCCGATTGGTTGACTACTAGAGTCAGGTGTGTAAGTGTTTGGTTGGAACAAAGACCTGCACCCACACAGTGGCCCTTGTGGATCACTTTGGACACCCCTGTTTTACACGTATACACAAACACACGCTTTACTATATGACTTTATCTTATTTCTTGTGTTCCTATAACAGATTCTCCAGCCATGGAATTTCACTTGACAGCATCTTCTACAGGGACTGAGTGTGGATTCCACCATCCACCTCTGATCTAGTCCTTCCCTCAGCCCTGGTATTCCTCTAGCTTCTCATGCTCTCTCTCTCCCTGATGCTGTCTGTCTTCTGTTCCTCTGAATCCCTAACCGGTACCCGGGTGCTGTGGCTGCCCACTGCTCCAGTACAACAGGGTGGGCTGAATGCAGAGGAACATTTTCCATTGTTTGCACCTGCAATGACAAATGAATAAATAAAGATCATTCTTCTTCTCCTCGACCATCACAACATCTGGTTGGCTGATCAGCCCCTCCTTGTCAGTGTGGAACATGAAGTTCCACAGGGTCTTAGCTCTGCCTTTCTCAACCACCTTTGGGGGGGGGTGTCTCCCATTTGGACTTGGGGGACTTCCAGCACTTACTACAGATGTTCCTGTGCACCATCCCAGCCACTTGGTCATGCCTTCCAGTGCATGCTTACCCTGGTGGCATTTTACACCCTGCTGGGCTGTCAGTCGCATCTTTGCATAGCCTTCATCTTGAGTCTTGTCTGTGTTGTGGTAGACCCCTGCGTCAACTGAGCTGGTACTGTGAGCCTGTTCTCTTGTGTTGCTGTGATCAGAGCCTCTGTACTGTCCTCCAGTCCAGTCTTTTCTGGCCACTGGTGGGTAGGATGTCTTTAGGTCAGCCATGTCTTCTATCTATCAGTAAGTAGTACAGCCGATGGGGGGACTTAGATCTTCCACGATACCTCTCCCTATTCTTCCTCCACACTAGTCCTCTGCTGCAATGCCTCAGTAGTTTACCCTGGGATTCCCTCTTTCCGATGTTCTCATGGATGTTCCTCGTTTCATCCTGGATAGTGGCAGACACTCACTAACCCTTGGCCTCCATCTTTTTTCTTATCATAGTCTCAAGCTGCTTGACTTCAGGTAGAACCCCTCCATGCATTGTGGGGAGTTTCAGTGTCCAGACATCTGTGGCCTTTATCTCCTCTTTTGGCAGGCTTATTATTCCTGGTGGGTATCCGACGACTGGTGAAGCTTATGTGTTGATGGTTTGGATCTTGTTCTTCCCATTGAGCTGGATCCTCAGGACCTGTCTCAATCTCCAGAGCAGCAGTGGGCATCATGACCTAGGAGGGGCTGGTACGGGTCCAGGTTTGTATTTCAACCAAGCAGTTAGACACCTGACTCTATTAATCAACCAGTAGGCTTTGCTAAGAACCTTGGTTTGTAGACTCAGGGGTGTATCCGCTTTAGTGTTTCACACAATCCTCGTGTCTGTGTTCTCTGCTCTTGTTTGTTTTGTACATTGTCCCTTTGCACCACATGGAGCTCTGCAAGAGTATTTCAGAGTGCACTGTGTTCCTATGTAAGCAGTCGACTTGCCTGCAACAAGACAAAGTCCTGAACTTGGTGCATACAATCAGCCCACAAGTTTAATAAATGACAGAGTTAAAAATCTTGTCACTGCAAGTTGGAATGAAATATAAGACCGATGTCATTTCAGCCCTATTGAGTTGAATTCAGTGAGATGGAATTTTCAACAAGTGTTCGTGTTTACATACAACAGCATTACTGTACCTCCATTGAACATTTTCACTTTGTCTCCAATGAAATGAATTAAAATTACAGCTTGACATGACTTAGAAACTCTTGAGTGAAGTCTTCGGTTGTTCCTTTAGCATTAAAACAGACTTTAGTGCTGTACCAGAGGTATACGAGGCTCCATACTGGTTCTTTATCAACAAAGATGATGTGATACAGTTATAAAGCCATCTTTCTGTAGCCACTCCTCCAATTTGGCATTATGGGTCTTGTAGCTACTCCACAGGGTAGGTGAGAACCAGACAGCCTGTCACATATGACAAGACATGACAGGCTTTACTTGGGAAAGGTTGAAAGGCTTCGACCATTACTGCGGCGCATAGTCAAGTTCTGGAAAGTCATGATGCTCATTGACAAAAAGAGAGGGAACCTTTTCCCAGACTGCTAAATCAGTACACTCCTGAGTTGGTGGACACCGAGCATCTCATACAGGGTGGTTTTCAGATGCCTGTCTGCAGACAGTAGATTGCTCCGTCTGTATTCACACCATATAAAACTATCAAAGTAACAAGACCTGAAATGCTTTTCTCCCCCCGAGGTCGGTTAGGATACGATGCATGTGGAAAGTGGGTCAGTCGGAGTACATGCCATGGCTTCATCCCTTATTAAACAGAGATTGGATTTGTTTCCTCACTTAGACAGCCCATAAAACAAGCCAGCCAACAAAAACATGAGAGTGTGTACCGTGAGGTATTCAAGGTAAAGGTGCCCAACTTACATGGTGCATGCTGTATTATTACCTGACGTCATGGTAGCTACAGGAGTAGCTGGTCAAACGCTCAATCGATACGGGCCGAGTCTTTTTGTTGCTTGTGTGTTTGAGTGCATATGCGTAATGCTGACATCAGTAATGGGGGTCACAGTCCTCCACGAGGCTATCGGTGATGTAGTTAACCTGCAGCAGCTCCTGGTAGTAACGTTTCTCCACTGCATTGTTGACGGTCCAAGCCACCACCTCCACCCCTCTTTTGGCCCAGTACTGGACATAGTCCCTGCAGAGAGAAGACAGAGACCGGCAAGTTAATAAGTTGTGGTGGAGCTGCAGAAGACAGCTAAATTCCTTTCTCTGGTAGAAACGGAATCCTTTTTTTTGGAGAAACTCCAATCTTGTGGCTAAGCTTGAATGGGATTGAGGCAGCCTTTTATGGGTGCAAATGGGAGACTACTGCTTGAGGACTGGTGAGAGGACATGCTCTGAGAAGACTACAGTTCTTCAACTTTGCCATATTGCTCCAGTTGACCTACACTACAGTTTCAAGCCCCATATCTCATTGCGGCTATCCTTAATTTCTTCATTTTTGGTGGATTTAGCCACATGAGGTGGTTACAAAAGGCCATTTCCTACATGATATTCCAGACTGATTAACGATATCATCTGACACTAATGCTGCACATCAAGCCACATCAAACATCACATTGAAGCCAATTGAACATGAGCTAATGTTCAGCATTGTATTTTAGCACCTATTATATGCAAGTTTCCCCTTCTCAAGACAAGATGCTTAAACCCCAACTTTTCCCTGGGTGCTGTGGCTGCTCACTGCTCCCATACAATAGCATGGGTTAACTGCAGAGGACACATTTCATTGTAGGAATACAATAGCCAAATACAGCAGCTTCCTTTCACTTTCTCTTTCTTCTTACGCATGTAACATTAGATCAGAGCTCTTGGCTAAAATAGCAGGTAGAAGAGGAATCACAGAACACAACATGTTGAATGGCTGTGGATACAAAGATGTCAGCAGCAAGAGGTCTCAAATACAGCACTTGTAATATTAGAAAATAAAGAATCCCAGATTCCATCATTAAGCCTGCCTTGTGATGTGCCGAGTCATCCTAGGTTGCATGATTTGAGGAGAGTGGGAGGAGTCACTCATGTGTGATGATTCAATACAAAGCAATATCTTTTGTAGAAATGAAAAGTGAAACTTGATTTTGCTCAGGCAGTATTACAGCATGGCATGGTGATAAGCCCAAGAGAGACACAGTTAGGGCCACGCGAGTGGTCATCTTGAGATGGAGCTATGCGTCTGAGCTGTAGCATGAGGAAAAATGATGTATCTGTTATAATATCTTTATTTCATGTTGTCATCATAGCTGCCCACGTGCAGAAAAATAAGGGATGTAGTATTCAGTGAGTTTGAGAAAATGAAGCTGTTGTTGAACAGATATGGCAGACCAAGCTAGAGGAAGTTTGACCTACTGCTGGCACATCTGATAGCTAAAACTCCGGTTTACTATATGCATTTTTTAAATGCGTTTATAAAATGTTTTAACAATAACTCCGTTTAGTTTAAAACAATGCCACAAGGCTCTATGCAAGTTGTACTTTTTGTGTGTATTCATGCTACCACTCAAGTGGAACTTGTGACATATTCTGTGAATTTGTATAATAAAGTAATGTTGGACGTATGGACAGTCTAGATCGAAATGATTGGCTAATGTTCCCACAAGTACTGGAATACTCACATATTGATGACAGAGCTCTCGGTCATCAACATAAATAAATTGTTCCCTTATCAGTCCCAAGGTGAAAATTTGCTATTCTCTGCATTTGACCAATCCTATTGTATAGGAGCAGTGGGCAGCCACCATGTGGCGTGTTAGGGGTTCAGCGCCTTTCTCAAAGACACCTCGACAAGCTTACTGCAGTACCAAGGCTCAAACCTGCAACCTTCTGATCGCTAGACAACCACTCTACCCACTGAGCTATGCTGGCCCTATCAGCATGGTTTAAAAAAAAGACTCAAATAAGCCTGAAATAAATTCCAGAGAAAGACTCACATTGAAACAAAGTTCTTCTGGACTAGGAAGGCCGAAATTCCACAGAGCTTCCACAGCACGTGATGGTGCGCCCAGTCTAACAGCACATCCAACAGGGTCATCCAGTGGTGTTTCCAGAATGATGAGAAACGTGGGGTGCCATCCCCAAAGCGACTCAGGCTCCAGGGCCGGTGGGTCAGAGCTGTGACCACTTGCGGGTCAGCTTGTCGCATCTGGCCCAGGAAGCAGCATGAGGAAATTTTAAAGAAATATAGCATTACGCTATGTAAGAACAAGTCCATTTACTAAGAAGTTTTCCATTAATACACAACCAGCATCATTAAACTATACAATGTGATTCACATGGGGACAATGAGGCTCCTGTGTTGACAACAATTGGTGATATGATTAATTTCATGATCAAAATGTCACAGTTCTACATGTTTTATGCATCATTATAGTGGCTGAGGTGGTTCTGTGCGGCTACATTACCAATACTACATCTGCCACCTACTGGCCAGAGAGGCAAACAACATAATGAAGCGGCGCTCCTCCCATGTTTCTTCATTCATGATCAATAATCAATGCAGTGTTTTTGAAGCAAAGTAAGGAAAGCCACATTGTTTAATCATTGCATTCGAACAATTAAATGTTTCCTTTGCCTTTAACCCATCAATTGTAGCGGAACAGTTGGCAATGTCTTGCTTGTTACCTTTGGATGTGAGCTTTGAACAGGGAGGTAAAATGCCTGATACTGGTCAAGAACATGTAGTGTTGCCAATACTGAGAGAGAACTACTACTATTGAACCAGCAGGTTGTCTTCATGGTTGAAGATAGTTTCGGAGAGCTTGTGAATATTCCAATTAGAAGATGGCTTGGCAAAGCAGAAAGGTTGACGCTGGTTTAGAACACACAGCTTAGTCAATACTGCGATATACTGAATAAACTTCAGCAAGTTGAACCGATTCACCTCTTTTTAAATATTCTCTCCTTCCATCTTTCTTCCTTAATTTATATACAGTTTCTGTACAGTTTTCAGAACTATTCAAAATAAAGCAACCACCACTATAAGCAGTTTGGTGACCCCTGTAGAAGTTAATCTACATGTCTGATGCACCTTGAGGACCCCCCCCATTCTTACCCTATAGATGACTTTAGGTTCAAAGGAGCAAACAATGCTGGAGTTGTAGAGAACTGCATGTTTCTTGTACAAGTTTTTAAGGGCCACCGCAGCCTGTTGAGGGAAGCACAAACATATGGCTCTCTTATTATCAGTCATATTTCTTTGACATGTCTGCGTTGTCCTCTCAGACCACAAATCTTGCTTGTCTTTGACATCCATCAGTACACAGTGTTCAATTCACAAGTTTAGCAGACAGGCTTCAATGGACTTAAAGAGTGACTGCACCTCATCTGGATGACCTTTGACATCGAAGTAGATGATGAGCTCGAGTTTGATACATTCTTCAACAGCCTCCTCGAGAGTTGGGATCTTCTCCCCTGGAAATCTGTCCCTGGAAGGGTCACAGGCAAAAAGGCAGACCAGACAAGCCAGAAGTTATACGAGACTTCAGATTCATCAGAACAGTTATATAGTTAAAAGGGCCATCCCAATGACATGATGGCTTTCCAAGCAATGCTTGAAAAACAACGAACAAAGAAAAGTCAATATCTTTTGTACCAAGTCAATTTTGCATGTTTTTCCTCCCTAACAGACCTTTTCCCAAGCAAGTAGAGGGCTCAGTGTCTTGCTCAAGCACACTGAACCCCAACCAACCCAATAATCTTCCAATTACTAGATGACCACCCTACCTCCTGAGCTATACCGCTCCTAACTTGCCTTTTAACCTATGTTTTTCTTGCAACACATGTTTTGTATATTCTATGAGTGTCAATAAATATAAATAGGAATGAAAATATAGATTTTGGAATTTGACCTTGTATATACATCTCTAATTGAAATGTGATAGTTTGTGTTTCTGTGATTGATGATTCCTCATCGTCTCTCTTTTCATGAGATTTCTCACCCGAGTCGATGTTTGGCAGTGGCATCCAGTTTTCTTAACTTAGAGAAGGTCAACTTGCTGAGTGGCCCTGTCCCATTGGTGGTCCGGTCCACAGTCTCATCGTGCATCAATATTGGTACTCCATCTGATGAGAACTCAAGGTCCAGCTCCACACCTGCTGCCCCATTCTTACTAGCCTAGAGAAAAAGGATATATAGAACAGAGGTTTTGGAGGCCATTACTTTCCAGACAGGGAGTAATTTAATGTAGATTTCACTCAAAAAATTGATTTGACTAGAAAAGTGCTATATAAGCACAATTTTTTTAAACCTTTAACATTAGGTCAAAGAAGAATGCAAATGATGAAAGCACAAAAGCTGCACATGGTATTCTGAAAAAGAAACCGTTATGCCAATTTATCATATAGATCATATTACATGCATTTTACCCCAGTAACCCGAATCGATCCTTGACCTAGGTTGTCCAATGTCAGTGGCGCCTGTCCTTCCGGCAGTCAAGACACAATAGCATGACTTCATCACACATGTTTATTCCCTATAATCTCATCTTGACTGTAAAGAAGATTTCCATTACTAGTGGCACCTTTCTCCCAGCTTCTAGACAAGAGAGCACACTTGGGCACCTGATTGCCAAGGATGTTGATCTCCTCCCTGCCCTAAATCATCCTGTTCTCACAGTGTATAAATAACAATGTTTCTGTTCACTCTTGGTCCGACCCCGTTTACACATTGTGTGAGCAAACTCTATCATTTCAGCAATGAAACTATTCCTCTGTAATTCCAACTGTTCAACAAATACACCAAGGTAACCTTTTGGTTCCCACTCTTGTTTTTTTCCCACCAGGAGATCCAGATTTCCGAGACAATCTTATCAGACAGTCTGGTTTATAAGTCAACCAGACAATGATCTCTTTCAAACTAGAGATATCAGAGACAGAAAAGGGGTATGTATAGTCAGAGTGAAGAGAACTATCCTAGACCCTGCAACCATCCCCTGATCAAGAGAGGAGTCTGCTGAGAGATTTCAGTGACATGTAGTATATCTCAATACATCTAATTTGATAACACAAGTTGAGGACAGTCCTTCAGACATGGAGCACTGGGTACAAATCATATCCTACACCAGATCAAGACAGTTCTGTAGTATCAATGGTTTGTGAGAGAAAATGACCCATCTGCATAGGGCAGGTGAAATAAATACAAACGTCACAATACCTGAAAACAGTACAAGCCACATTGCAGTTGTAGATGTGGTGATCTTCTACAAAATACACACTGCGTTACACTAGTTAACCAGACTATAGTTCTCATTAGGATAGGTTTGTAATTTCAGTGACTTTAAATGGGAAGTATAAGGTAGTTCCTCACACACTGTCAACCCTCCATCTCGTCTCACCTCTCGGATAGCTGCTATGGTGTTCTCCGGGGCGTCATGGCCTCCTCCCCGGTGGGCTACCACAGACACCGAGCCAGAGCCTGCAACAGCTTTAGCTAAATGGAGCACCTGTTGGGCCCGACTGGCGGGGACTTGAGGGAATTGGAAGATCATCATGAAGAGGTAAAGGGCAAGGGTGAGGGCGATGGACCACATCGGAGTTCTGGTCCCCAGCAGAACCACCAAGAACACGACCGAGTAAATAGTGACTTCATCTCCAACCTGCAACATTTTCCAAAGCTGTGATTGTCATCCAATGTGGCCAACGTATTGTTAAATGCTAGGCTTGCCACTTTTTTCCAAGGACCCAGTTAGATATACGACCATGTTCTGTTTGTTTAAGAGACCCTGACAAACGCTTAAGTTTTCACAGCTGGACGACGTCGTACCAAGGTGGTCATCATTTACACAGATTAGAGTTCACCCGGTTTTTTTCGACTTGATTTCCGTATTTGTCTTCTTCGTTTCATTCTTTATAGCGGTTGACTAATCTCGCGTTGCCAGACCTCCAACTCGTCAAGCATATCCCTTGCAACGTTTAATAAGTGTAATACCGCCATCTACTGACCAGGAGTATGAATTAGGAGTAATTAGAAAAAAAATCTTACATTTTTGAGTATCACTTGAAAATAAAATATGTGCGTTATCATATCCCTGAAGAATTTCCTGAATAAAATTAAAAAGTATCTGACATCCATTTCCCCCTTTACTTTCCCCAACAGTTATTTAACATCCACATATATCCACATTTTTCCCATTCAAATAGATGTTGTATCATTTATGTTTGTCGACTATAATCACATCTTCCATAAGGATGTATTCTTGATAGTGAAGAGTGAGCAGGACACACAGCTGACCCTGTATGTCCTGTCCTCATTGTGGTGGCCGATCCCTATATTCTACTTCCTAAATATTGTCTCTCACAGGCTGACTTCAGTTAATGCAACTTTGGGATGAATATCAAAACTTCATTCTATTTTTACATTTATTTACAGATGATGTGAAACGAATCAGTTCGATTTTTTTGAACTCTATGAGAGAAAAAAATTACAGTCTGAGATCTTACATTACATGGCATTACATTCTTGCTTATTACATTCTCTACACACTCCACTCCAGCTGGTGGCAGTAGTGTGCTAAATCGATATTTGCCAACCACCAATGATAAGAAGTGGAAGACGACTAAGCTAAAAGAGGACGAACTGCTTGTTTGACCTGGAGTTGAGCAGTGTTCCGATTTTGGTCTCCTGCCACATTCTTTTTTAATTCCCTAGGTAGTCTGGTGCCCGTCATGGTAAGCGTTTCCTGTAATGAAATGTGTATCTCTACTATTAGTGCGCAGACATCTTAAGTACACTGCAAACGAATTCAATAGCAGCTCTGTCTGGTTATCCACTTGGACAGTGGACAAGTGTCATCATTTTCTATTAATCACGCAGAAATAAGATATCGTTATATGTATATAATGTTAATTTCTAATGCTATTGATTTTATATGCCCCCAACAGTTAAGATCTGTACTCGCATCCAGGTTAAATACTGTCCCATATTTCCAAGTGCAATCCTGTTTAAGAGGGTCATGCCTACTGAGAAGTCCACAGAGTCGTCTTCCATGTGGTTCACAACCCCAAATGACTGGGGGTATCCAGCAGAACATCCAGGGAGCCCATTCATTTCAAGTTTACCCCCTTGCAAAGTATTCTGATCTGTCCACAAAGAAGTACACGATGATCTACACCCTTCCTCACATCAAGTTCCTCAGAGCTATATCAAGGCTGAAATTGATTCAAACTGGTATCACCATCATCATCCTGCCCCCTGTCTATTACCTCTACTTCCAAGGAGATATCTCGTTCTTCCTTCTTGGCTATTCTACAGGGATAGCGTTTTTTGCAGGCCTGATGTTGTACACGGCAAGTCATTTCTTAAGGAAAGTGGTGGGAATGATGTACCTGGACTCGTCTCAGACCACACTGAAAGTGTCCCATCTCACTTTCTGGGGCAGTCGCCATGATATTTACCTCCCTGTGTCAGATGTGATGACAGTCTGGGATGGAGGGGACACTGAAGGCGAGCCGATACTGAAGCTGAGGCGATACAGTAGTTCACAGAGCTTTTACTTTTCCACCCGGTTTGGTCGTGTGGTGGACAAACAGGGCTTTGAGAAAGTGTTTGGGACTGCAGAGTGATTTGGAAGTTAATAATGTTGAGTTATATTTATTTTCCTTTTAAAATAAACTTTAGTGGATGTAAATGAAAGAAATCTACACAGCTGTCATACAGGATAACGTGCTTTGTGACTGAATAGTGAAATATGTCTATTTCCATCTGACAGACACTCAGAATAGTCAATTTTCAACCAAAGAATATATTCAATTGGAATAAGCAATCAAATCAAAATACACCATGCCTATGATTTTATTTGGCCTTCTGTTAAAGATATTACCCGTCCAATTGGCCTTTTGGTATCATTTAGCATTAGCACCACCTTGATATTTTGGAAAACGGACTAAATAAAATTAATATTGACTAATTAAAAACAAAACCTTTACCAATATTTAAGCTCAGAATTGAATGTGAAACCTGTAGACTTAGAGTAAGTTTCCATATTGGTATTCATTCTCCCTTGTATTTTTTGGATGGGTTCATTGCTGATGTGTAGGAAGAGGTGTTCATGTCTCTATATAAATACTAGAGCACATTTTTGTTCTTTTTATAATCAGGCAAAATGTCTTTAGAAGCCTGCATGTGTATAACCATAGTGTAAGGCATTATAACCACTGTAAAACCTATGTAATCTTTACTGATATTACATATTTACAAAATCAATTTTACAATAGTAAAGACTTCATAACAGCAGCAAATGTTGGTGTAACCCATTGAGTCTGAGTACACATTCATAGTCGGAAACACATTGACCCTGCCTCAACTCGTCTACACTTGTAACAGAAACACTTTTCAAACAGGAAATAAGATCTATTATGTAGATTATGGATAATAAAGTATCTGAAATCCTATTAAATTTGTGTTTTGCCACAGAAAACAAGAGTAGTTTCAGCCAAACACTTTATAATGTCATACAGTTTATATGACTGCATGATTATTTGTCAGGTCAACTCTCAAGTTAACAAGGGATTTTTTTTCCTTGTCTTCCTTGTAGAGTTCCATACATGTGTACCACTATTCATAAGTAGTGTGATCAATACAATGACATTCAGAGGCCACAGAAGACACACTTTCCTGTGATCATGGACGCTTTTGTTTTGCCAATGAAATAATAATAATCCCTGCAGGATCACAATCACAATGTAAAGTCTATTCCTCTATGCACTTTGCTCTCTTGAAGTCTACAAGATAACAGATATGAATTAGTTAGCGTTTTCACTTCTCACATTAGGTGACACGACAATAGATTCTGATGGGAGTTACTCCAGTCCCCAAGAAGCACAGGGAGATGTCTTGTTATCCACTTGTGAGAATATGCTGGACTGAAGCCTTTTATGGAAAGAACTCCCAATAAAGATTGGTTTATGTTGAATGGACAGGGAGCCATTAATGGCATATAATGGACTACAAATTCATTCCAGACCATAGTATTAAACGTGTTTTGTAGCGTAGAGGAGTTTGGGTTGGGTGGGAATTGGGAGGATCGACACAAAGTTAAATCACTTTTCATTTGTCTCTAATGATTGGTCAAACTAATCACATTAGGTACCAGGCAGCAAGTCCGGCAAGGAAAGCCACCCAGGTGGCCAGTACCACCTGACCGGTGGGATGTCTGAGGAGCATCATAGCTAACTGACAAGCATAGGTGGGGTTGCCACTGGCGGCTGTAGAGGAAAATAAAATAAAGAGTTGAGAGGAAGAGGAAGCGGGAGAGATCGTAAGCAAGACTAACAAGTGGATTGAGTGGTAGGTTGCAGAAATGCTCACATCTCATTAATACTAGTGGAGACTCTAGACTCCTTTTTGTGTTCAACCATACCTTAAGCATGAACACTGGTGGAGCAGCAAACTGGTATGTGTTGGATACAACTTAAGTAGGAAAAATGAAATGTGTTCATCTGATATTTCTGTTGGACAGGATCAACATAACTGTAAGACAATGTTATGATATAGTTTGATGTAGCTTTACATATAATACAATATGCTTGTTGTGTTAGCTGTGGTCTGAGGATTTATTCTTACATCGGTGAGAACTATTCTCTGCTGAGCTGAAGGCACACAAGTGACAAAGGCTGTGTTATACCTTGTATGTAGTCCCAGGAAATCAGTTGCTACAGGTCTATTTCTCTCTGACTCCTATATCAAACTATATTACAACACTGTCATTACCTGCTATTGTTTAACAGATGCTAGGATTTACAGTTTTGCATTAGGAATTGTTTTATCTGTATGTAATAGTCACTTTTGTCTCAAACTCTCCACATGTTGACTTACCCATTTTTGCTGCATAATAGGGGCACTTGTTGATGTCACCTCCTTGCATGATATCTGCATGACTATGTCCAAAGCCAGCATCCTGGACCTCCTCTCTGATGACCTTTCCGATCTCTTCTAGTTCTGTGAATACCTACATTTAGATTGAAAAAAACAAAACTCTTCAACCGTACTATAACTTCATTGACAGCCTCAATAAGGACCAGAAAATCAAAATAACCCCTCACTCAAAGTTTTCATCAGTTCTTACTACTTTACCCAGCAGTAGTCTGTCATGATCATAGACGGTGGTATGGGCTCTGGCCATTGTTACGAACTGGTTGTCACATTAGGGACCTTGGTATTCGGCTTTATTCTAATTATGATTCATTTTATGATGCTTTGGACAACACCATCAGATAATGCCAAATTTGTGACTGAAGGAACCTGAGACCAGCTGCAGTTATAATCATGAAGATTAAGATTTAGGTGGATTCAAATAGACTGATTTGCTGTTAACTAATACATTAACATCCAAATAATGAATCTTTTGCACTTTCTCATTCTAATGATTAATGTTAGGTAAGACCTTCTAGAGAAGTATGAAAGCAATACATGCATTTTGCAAAGTTGTTGTGAATAGAGAGGTCCACTTCACATATCACGATTAGTCCCCACGTTATGCTCTATCAACAAACTACCATAGCCCCCTTGTCACACACCAAGCTTAAAGAAAAACATAACCATCATAAACTAAAAGAACGGAGGCTAAAGTTCCTTTTCAGCTATGGTTTTCTGTTTAGCAGTAGGGAAACGGTGACTCAAATTGGGCTTTATAATTGTATTTAAATCATTTTATTATTCCTAGGTTATGGGGTAAAAGCCCCTGTGCAGCAATCTCTCTCCTGTTCCCTCACCATCATGTTGAAGCTGAAAGCTAGGTTGGACTCGGCAACAATCCTCTCTCTGGTCTCAGGGTCCAACTCCAGCTCATTCATCCTGCTGCGGTACAGCTGCTTGAAGGCCTTATGACTGTGGATGCCCTCAAACTGGTAGAAGTTGAGACCCTCACCAGTTGGGGGAAGTTTCAATGCCCGTTGAGCCACTTTTTTGAGGATCTGTCCCCCTGAGAGGTCACCCATGTAGCGTGTGTAAGAATGAGCCACTAGCAGCACGGGGTCCTTGTCTCCCACCTCGTGGATCCGGTCTACATAAGGCTTTGTGCCTGGAGATAGGCTGATCTATGGAAACGTGATCAGACAGAAGAAACACAAATGGATTACATCTCCACCTGTGAGATGCATCACATATCAGTCGATATCTGAGCTACTATGATGCTACCAATGAGAGCTGCAAGGACAACAGTCATTGGTAGATCAATTTACACAGAGGGAAAGGAGAAGGAAACGAGCTGGACATATTGTCCATTCATTGTTTCACACAAAAAATACTGGCAAAACGTTTTAGTGCATTTCAGTGACGTTACACGCTACATAATTACATCATTTGTCTGTACAGCCCGCGGAAGACAAATACATGTTAATTTGATCACTGAGGTCTGCTAGGATAAATGTTCTGAAGTAGTTTTCTATCTGTCCCTGTTTATTTGAAACCGAGGCCTGGGCGTTATTCACTGTCAGTCAAATCAAACTTCCCCTCCCGCCACAAAATCCCACCCAATTGTTCTATGTCATTTGGATATACAAATCAAATTACAGGACTTTATGGTGATCTCAATGCTATTTCGTGAGATAGGACTTTTAATACAGATGGTGACATGTCGAGAGTTTTTCCCTGCGTTTTACCCAATGAACACTTGGATAGGCTCCATCCAGCATGACTCAATGACCTGATTTTAGATGTGTGACTGATGATGGATGGATGGGTGGATATTCCCAACCTTTAGATCATAGTACCAAACCACAAAGCCTCGCAGCATCATAGCAGCCCTGACCTTGTTCTCCCAGTCTTCTCCGTAGAAGTGTTCCAGGTCTTTGGCCAGAGCATCACGCCGGTGGAGCTCTGCAGGAAAATAGATAGGAGCAAATTGGGGGTGGTCTCTGTTCTTCTCTATCTCCTCCTCCATGGCAGAGTAGACAAAATACAGAGCAACTGTTCCCCTCTGGCCACGGAAGGGTAAAGGACAAGGGAGAAAGAGAGAAAACACACATTTTGTCATTTTTATCTCAATATTTATCCTAGAAGTACTATGTGGACAATTTGCTTTGTTTGCCTAGTTGTATCATGATGGAGTGGCTCCAGCGGGTAATCACTTGTAGATTCAGTGCAGAAAGTATAACGGTAGGAAATAACCAAAACTGAACATAACTCCCCCTATACATTTTTAAAATCATTGCTCAAATTTTCAATGATAGACTGCTGTAGCATCATTGTACCTTGTCCCTATGCACTTGTTGTACGTTGCTCTGGACGAGTGTCTCCTAAATGCCAGTAATGTAATGTAATGTACTGGGTTACGCTGACCAATTGAGCACTTTTGTTTGTACTGATCGAGGTTTGCGGAGTTGTCCTACGTTAATTGCATTGAGGTATAGATGGCAAGCTAAGGCTGTGTGTCCAGTATGAAGAAAAGCATGGATGACTGTGAAAATGTAACTTATCTGTTTGCAACTTGAGCAGCAACTATAAAATGGGACCAACTTCAAAAATTCTTAACTTTTCCTTTAATTGTGTTACCAATTAATCAAAACCCTAGAATACGAAACCTCTGTGAGCAATGTCAATGGATGGTGGAGAGATCTGAATACCAACCTTGAAGAGCTCTAACTTGATGCGTCCCCTGAGGAAGTCTTTGACAAACTGACAGTTTTCTGCTCTATCATGAGACTCCTTGGTTCCCTCTGCTAACATCTCAGACAGGTCATTTGGACTAAGGAGTTAGTGGAGGAGTTGAAAAGAGACAGATAAGTCAGAGAAGCAGACAGGACAGGGGACATGGATGATTTAGTCATTTTGCACACAATGCAGCATACCTCAGGACTTCATCATCATCCTCCATATGTTGATCTCCTCCATCCATCAAACCACTGAGTTTTGTCATTGGCATCATCTCAGTGGGCAGCTCACTGGTTTGAAGACTTGTTGTTCTCTGTGTCAGGTCAGAGAGATAGAAAAGCATTTAATCATATGATGCTGAGACCGGAGAGGAAACCCCAATGAAGTTGTCCACTGTGTTTATCAGGCACTGATGTTTTCACCAAACCACAAAGTCCATTTATAAGCAGGTAGGTTAAATAGGACACAAGAATAAAAATATTAATGAAGACCGTATGTTCATATCCTTCTAAATGTAAAACATTAATAAATAACATAACATGAATGAGACGACACTGGTTTTGTCACTTTTTGTACAACAAAAAAATGAACCCCCCCCTTCAAATATTACTGTTTTTTTCCATACCCTAACAAACTAATAGCATAATTGCATCTGGATCCATGCAACAGTGAATACGATGTCAGAGATCAACAAAATACCAAAACACGTCAAAACTGATGCAAAATGATGATTAAAGAATCTATATATGCATAAGTAGCTTTATTATCTAGTCATTGTATATATTAAATAAAATTATCTGCATTGAACCCACATCAGTAATATTTCCCATTGCCTTGCTCAAGGGGGCAGGCAGGAATATTAAGCATAACACGCATGTCTTTTTGATGGCGGGAGGAAACCAGAGTACCTGGAGGAAACCTATGGGGACACTAGGAGAACATGCTAACTGCACAGAGTGGAATATGGGATGGGATTCGAACCCAGAACCTTCTTACTGTGAGGCAACAATGCTAACCGCTGGCTCACTGTACCACCATATGTGTGATTAATGTGTTAAGTTTTAGGTGTTGCTTGTATTTTCAATTCTAACTTATCTCAGCACCTCAGACTACTCTGAAAAAGATTCTGTGAATAAAATCTATTATTATTCTAATTCTTATTATTATATTTTGGAAGTGTTACATCCAAGTCTGACACTAACACCTGCACAAGTTGTTCAATTATTTCCTTTTTAAAAATGTAGAATCTAAGATTGAAAAAAATACATGAGGGAGGTCAAAGGTTACTGTTAAGTTATATCCACATTCGACTCAATTACCACGTCTTGATGCACGCTCAATAACCCAGGTAAGGGAATCACAAAAAGGTGAATTGGTTGATTGCTATGCACATTACAACCTAATGACATTCTTGACCTCTGACTCTCAGCCTACACACCAGCACAAACACCCCCCAGCATAAACGAAACAAGACAACACTGCAGACCCACATAGACCACATCCCCGGAGGAGCCTAGGCTAGGAGCAGAAATCCCAGTAGACAGACTGTTACAAAACTGACATTGCCATGTCTTTACCTGCTTTTGTTATATCATACAACATGAACTCACAATTGTATACACACACACACAATGGAGTTAAAAGAGACATACATTTTATTTGTTACGACACAATCACCTATATTTAATGCCGTCTCGTATTTCCAAATAACAGAAAGGTTTATTTACCTCGTCGGAGTAGTGACGGTCTCACAGATTGACCCTGCACCAAGGGGTGCGGCTGTAAGTAGAACAAGCCAATCAGAGTTCTTCCTACTGAAGAGGGGTGGGCTTTATTGTTCCGGGGCCTTCATCGGAATCAATATGCTGTAGTACATAATCTCGACCAATAGGTGTCGGTACATCCCATCTAATGCATTGGAAATGTGTGTGTCAGAAGAGCAAAATGACCTTTGAGACCATGTGTCGATGCTTGGAGCTTGAATTGATGTGCTACGATGGTTCTTTACTTCTGTATACATACATCTGTTGATGACTTGGATGCATATTAAGTGATGCACCTGGGATCAACAGGTGTTTCGGTTCTTTCAACATCATATACCCTCCTCTTGGTGACCTACATGGGGGTGATCAGACCTTAGCTGTCACATCGGTGATACTGCGGATGGCTCTCCGTTTCCTCTCCCTGGATGCCAAAATCATGGATGAATAGCTTAGTGAATACCCTGCATCCAACCTCCGCTAAGAGGCACCTTATTCTCCATCCAGCCTGCTGGCTATTGCTGACCAGTCATGTGTACTTGCTGAGCTTTCTTTCAAAGGCCTCTTCCAAGTGATCGTCCCAATCAAAAACGTATGTCCTTATTTTCCTCATGAGAATGTGCTTCAACATCCAGTTAAGTATTTACACCAACTTAAACCAAGGCAAGGTGCAGTAAATGGATTGCAAATAACAAGGTCACTCCTGCCAACCCCAGTCCTCCTCTTCACATCCCTACCAAACTCCTTCGACTGAAAGAAAAGAAAGTTGAAATCAAATTATGATAAAACTATTCATCTGTCTGAAATGTTATAAAAGCTCACTCAACCATATTATAACAAAAGGCCATTGTGTGGTTTCATACCAGTAATGACTCAATCAAAATTGCTAATTTGATCTATTCTTAAAAAAGGGACACACAATGTCCTCCATCTTCTCAGGTCATGATTAAACAGGTATGCTCTTCTCTGGGACTGCCGGTTATAAGTCTCCAGATGTGCAAAAGAAGGTTGACAATGGAGGATAGTGACAAATGTCAAATCTCCAAAAATCTACTTGGTCTGTCTCTATTTTGAACTCCAAATTGATTGGAAATTGTGTGGCACAGCTCAGATGGTAAGGGTGGTTGTCTAGCAATTGGAGATTGATGCATCAATTGATTGATGCACAAAAACTGCGCTCATCGCTCCTTTGCAATAGGATGGGTTAAATGCAGAGAACACATTCCCTTAGCCTTGGCCATGTGGCAAATTAAACAATTCAATTCAATCTCCTCTTCTCACTCCAAGTCCTATCCATCCTTCTTTCAGTGGGCTACATTGACATGTTTGCCTTCAAACTTGGACCTACATTCCTGCATCATGCCTACTCATCATGCAGTAATTTAAGTGTTTCCTACCGGGGGAAGGTAGCTGATCCATACAATAACGTCATTGTCTTGTACTGTGAGCATAATTATTTGTTAATGACTCTTTGTTTACATTACTTAGTTTATCTACCTCTATGCATCTTTTGGGACTGACTTCTGTGATTGCAGATAGACATTGCGGCGTGTTATCGTGTAGCTACAGTCACACCCTCCGTAAAACCTGCACAATGCACCTACAGGCTCCCAGACGAACACAAACAAAGGAACAAAGCTCCTGGATAGGGATTTTTCCTCAGTAAGACCTCCGCGTATTGTGGCGCAACTGATTCTGGCTGCTCCGAGAGCCCTTTTTTCATGTCTTGAAGGGCCCTTGCACATAAAGCATGCCGTACAAGAGGAAAGCCCCACTTTTGGCTGCCATGCTCCATAAAACGTCTGCCTGCGGCCCCACCTATTTTGTTTTCATCATTGTCAACAAGGAGCTTCCTATGATCAACAATATTGCATTGACCTCATCTCCATTACTGGTGAATAGATTTTTTAAAAATATTCAGTGAAATTTCCTGTGTTTATCAAAAAATGTGGCCCCCTGTCTCTGATTCATTAGTCAGTAACAATATGTAGGAAAGCCTGCCTACAATTTGATGGCTGGTGTGTAATACACGTAGGTATGTGTGCAGTCCCTCAGGAGGTGTTTGTCACAGGGCAGACTGGAAACCAGTTTGTTTTTTGTCATTCCTTAACAGTTGAGCTGAGCCCATATATAGCCCTCCCTGGGTGTAAATGATGCCATTGTTAGTGTGTCCTGCTTTAGAGCCATGGGTTTGTCATCCAGGTAGTTTGTCCCCTCTCTACTTTGTTTACCACGTTGTTTTTGGCATGAGGGTTTTGGATCTTTATTACACAAAAGAGAAACCTTCCTGTCTGCACAGGGCTTCCCCTTGTTTTCAGCGATGAACGTTCCAGACTCAAACAATCCACTGTCGCATTATTTCCTTGATCTAATCCTTCACATGGTGTAAAGGTTTTATTTAGGCAATGCATTAACTTCGGGAAAGCGATTGACAATGGATGGATAGATGGAGGGATGGAGGGATTAATAGCAAAGGTGGAACTTTGCAAGTTTTGATGGTCTACTTTTTGTTTTCAGTCCAAATTGATCCCACTGTACAGCAGGCTATGTGAGCATTTTAATTTTGGACATTTCAATTAAATCTAAAACATCTGGGGCATTGATCAGATATTGACAGCAAACAGGCTGCAGTAGAGCAATAATGTTATGGTAAATAGACTTGTTCTTATAAAGCACGTTTGTAGTCTAACATCTACCAAGCTACTCAGCAGGATACAAACCTGCAACACCTGAATCCCAGACATGCACTCTACCCACTGAGCCACCGCGGCTAATATTAAGACAGAAATCTGTTTGACCTGACCTGATATTGCAGTGTTGCATTCTTGCTCATAGTCATCGGAGCTTGGTGGTTGCACAAAGTGTGTTGAGGTGTCCTTGAGCAAGACACTGAACCGCTAACTGCTCCCTGAACTGCTCCTCTAGAATAAGATGGGTTAAATAAAAATAACAAATTCCATCCTCCTTGCTCATGTAGCAATAAAACAATTTCATTTTCACTTGCTAATGTTATACGGTACTTGCTAGTGGCAATGCTTTATAGTGCGTAGCTATAAATCGTGATAAAAAATGACCAACAGTGCAACACATTTGTTAACATTAGCAGGGGTATTAAGAACATTAATAGTGATTTTATTAGTGTGACTTGGACTGTTGGATCAAGTGTCTTCTTCCTTTTATTATCTAAACATAGCCTCTCCCTAACAGCACTGAACAGATTAGACCAAAGTATTTGCCCCGACACAAACCTTTTAAGTCTGTACTGAAACTACGTCAGCTTCAGACATGTCAGCGCTGCCTCCTAAGATAATTCTTTTTCTTTTCTGCGTGTTTTTCTTGCAATGCTATACCAATTGATTGAACATTACAAGACAGTTATTTGGGTGGCTTAACTCAGGCAGTAGAGTGGTTGTCTGGTAATTGTAGATTGCTGTTTCGATCCTTGGCCCCTGTAGAAAGTGTGTCAAGGTTTCCTTGACCAAGACACTGAACTTCTAACAGCTCCCTGAGTGCTGTGTGGCGGATGTCCTCACTGCTCCAATACAATAGTATGGGTTAAATGCAGAGAACACATTCCACTGGCCATGGTCATGTGGCAAAAACTATTCTCTTCTCTTCTAGTTGTAAGGTATTTTTGAGTTACTGCAGTGTCACCACACACACACACACACACACACACATATATAATTCCACTCAGTTTACATGTCAATTCTGATAAAGGCCTCATGCATTTCAGAAACCACATCTGTAAACAGGGGTCCATCCATAGCATTCATAGACCTATCAAGCTAGATGAGTTTTTTTTTGGTGTCTGTATCAATTAAAACTATTTTTTGTAAATCCTCAAATCGATAATTAGCATTATGAAAGCAGCTGGTAGAGCGCGCATTTCAGAAACTGACAAGCCAGATGTTGTGGGTTCTAACCTACGTTCCACATTTTACTAAATCTGTGTCCATCCTCCTCTATGTGAGGACTAACCATGACTAGTAAAGACAGACCTCTCACATTAGCACCTGACCACAGATATCAAAAGCCAATCTGAATGTGTCGGACACCTTCTGAAGCTACTGAAACAGGTTTTCTACATTACCACGTCCTGACTCAAGAGTCCACACTGACAAGTGCATCTTGATCAACTCAAAAATTGTCCCTGCAGAGGGTTTCTGGCTATAGTGTGTCATCATTATGCTACTGACCCCCCTCAGATCCAGCACCATTCATCGAGTCCCCTCATATCAGTTCTACATCACTGTGTCGAGTGTGTGGGTGTATTATATAATGGGAACTGATCTTTACCAATGTTGCATGGCATCAGACCCAGATGTTTCAGGACAGCCTTCAGGATAATGAAGTCAAAGTAAATTACAAGTGCATCGGATTACATTGGAGCACTATCACTTTTACATGGACCAGTGGCTACTGGCCATACTATACTGATATACAGCCGTGGAAAGGGATCCCTTACTGTTTAGAGGGTCTGGGGTCAGAAGCTTGGAGGTAGGTACATCATAAGCCTGACTGGCATCAATCAGTGTGCATGGCCATATTAAGAGTGTATGACTCAGGCTGGGCTCAGGTCTATAATTAGAAATACATATCACCCTGTTCAACCTACAGGAAACAGCCTGGTTTTGTGTGTGTTTGTGCGTGTGTGTGTGTGTATTCTGTGTTCATGTGAACGCTGACAAAGGGAGGAAAGTGTATAGATGAGGCCAAGTATGCAGCAGGATAATATTGGAGTTTGCAATCACCAGAGCCTGCAGGTGTATCAGAGGGCGTGACGGAGGGAACAAATGAAACGCAATGAGACAATAGCAGAAAAGAGAGAGCTGTGTGACTGTTGGCTATTTGGAATTCCTTCCCTGTGACATATTCACATTTGTCAACTCTTACACATGTTGAAACACATCCGTCAAATTTGGGATAACACAATATGGTATTGTCTTTTCCAAGTTGGTGCCCAAATGACGTGAATTTAAATCACATTACATCATCTGCTAAATAATCATGTTTTCAAATCCTATTTGAATCGTCGCAGTTAATACGTCTCAAATAATCGATTCCAGCACTTATTGAGCACCATAGCTCAGGAAGTAGGACGGTCATCTAGTTATCAGAGGATTGGTGGTTTGATCCCTGGTCCCTGCAGAAAGCATGTCAACGTGTCCTTAGCAAGACACTGAACCCCTAACTGCTCCTCGGGCACTGCGGCTGCTCACAGCTCCTCTACAATAGGATGGGTTAAATGTAGAGAAATAATTTCATTCTATGTATTGAACCACCAATCCTCCATATGTACATACAATGACAATAAAGCCTCTCCTTCTACTACTTTGGGATTTTTTTACGTCAATGAACTTTGTGATCTAATTCCACTAAATTGCACAGGAAGGGGTCCTCTTTCAATTTCAGTACTTTTATCTGACAACTGCTCGCTCTTAACGCCAACACAGAGAAATGATGTGCAGTGTTTTTGCCCTTGTGCCAAGTGCTCTGTTAAAGAGAAGGAAATCAGGGCAAGAATAAATGGACCGGTGTCAAGTGTCAGCAACATCAATGGGGTTTTACACATGGGGGAATGAAGCAATTATAGCACTGAAGCAGGAGGATACATGACATTGAACATGTTGTCTTTACTCTCTGAAATCCATGATCATTCAATAAGAATCAACATCTTTTCTTAACGTTTTTTTTTTACCAGGTTATTACTCAAAGAGTGAAGCCAACTGTGACGTCAAGATCTACCGTGACAGAGAGAGAGAGAAGTTGCATTTTCCTCAAAAAGGAAGAAATCTTAGGGATAACCTATCATTGTGTTGATCTTACTAGTACTACTACCTTCAGCTGCTCCTGTCAGGGGTCACCACAGTGGGTCATCAATCTCCATCTCTTCCTGTCCATCTGATTTTTGATCCACATAGTTGATTTGGCAAAGGTTGTGTTCTTTCTGCATCAGAAAACAAACACACTCTTCAATAATGACTACGGCACTATCAGTAAGTCTGCTGTTCTCCAACCAACCTGACAGCAGATTGCTTCACATTGATTAACACTGGATAATTTCCACTGTTAAAAATTCAACTTAAAGTTCAATGAGAGTTGGTTAAGGTGTCAAATCCTGTATAATACTGTACTTGTGACTTTCCTGCTAGCATTATCAAACAAATCTTACATGAAAAAAAAAATTGAGTGCAAAGCTGAGCTGGTATTTGTGCTTTAAAGGAATAGGCCTTAGTAGCACAGCACTAGAGTGTGCTTACAAGTCAGGCATCGTGGGTTCGATCCCACCGTGGGCATCTGGTCTCAATTCCCTCATGCTGGGTAAATGTGAGGCACACTATGTAAAGGACTTTGAGTGATCAGTCAACTAGAAGAGAGCTACATAAAAATGAGTCTGTTTACTAATGGCCTTGGTGTTAAAATTCTCATTAAATTTCTTAATATCTCAAAAAAGTAAACTAAACCTTAATTTAACCGGATATCTCCAAGTTTATAAAGCAAAGAAGACCTAGAGTTAGTTTGATTTTAAGTTTTATGATAAAATGATTTCCATGTAATATTGTAAACCTCAGCTCAGGAGGTGTGGCAGTAATCTAGTAATCAGAAGATTGGTGGTTCAATTCCTGGTTCCTGCAGAAAGCGTTTCGAGTGTCCTTAAGGAAGACACTAAACCCCTAACTGCTAAAACCCTGGGATGGAATGGCGACCTGTCCAGGCTGCAGCATGACTCTGTGACCTCATGTTGGATGGATTGTAAACCTGGGCTGCTCTCTAACATCCTTTGTGCTAAACCTCGAGGCTTCCCTGCAGGTAAGAAATCAGAGACCATGGTTGTAATTCTAGCAAAGCAAATAAAAGCTGCTGCTGTAAATGGGAAGGCACGCTCCTCTACATGCTTAACGTCGTCCTGCATTTCATCAGTCGTTTAAACAAAGCATCAAGTCCCACCGCCTCGGTACCCCGGGCCAAGCAAAAGTCCTCGCTGATAGGATGTGTTTGAAAACAAAGGGCGTGAGGGATTCATTGGTTCCCCCTATGTTTTGTCCAGCCATAGCAGAGGGAATGTGTTTTGGGGTTGCGCTGGGTGAGGCTGGGGGATCTGACAATAGACAATGGATTATCTCTATCACAACAACCATTGTGTCCTCGGTTAAGATGTCTGTTGTAGTTTGAGTGGCAGAGCCAAGATCTTCCCTCCATTGAACTCATATCGAAGCTTCTTTTCCTTTTTTAAGGGTAGAAATACTTTCACCAGGGAATCCAGAAGAGTGAAATACTTCTCTTTTTTGAGTTCTGTGCCAAAGGGGAACACTGAAAACTGGAACGAATGACCGTGAATATGTATAGAAAAAGGCCAAATGAGGATTTACCGGGATTGAAGTTAATGAAACATGCAAAGTCAAAACAGACTGTTTCATATGCAAGTCTTAAACGTGTGTAAATCAGTCACATCAAAATGTCTAATTCACCATAAAAATGTGCAAACTGTACCAAATCAATAGTGATTATGTGGGACCTACATCAAGTCACATAAGTAATGTGCATGTATAACACACTCCATTTTAACTTTCACTATGAGGCCTGGCGGAGTTCAGAGGTTAATAAGTGCTCCACATGAAAGTAGCTCTGAACCCAGTGGGTCCTTCATCCCACAACCCATTCATGTAGTACTGCTCTCCCCGGATCCACCAAATATTTTGTGCAGCAATATATGCAATAGATTCTAAAAACTGGTCAAATAGTGAAATCCATCCATTGTCAACCACTTATCTGAAGTTGGGTCGCGGGGTTAACCAAGGCCTATCAGTGCTTACTAGGCAACAGGCAAGGACACACCCTGGACAGGTTCCAAGTCCATCTCAGGACACATTGATAAGCTTCTCTGTAGACGCCAGGATCAAACCAGCAAGCTCCCAATCGCCAATCTGCTCTACCCACTGAGCTATGACTCCCCTGATTGGTTCACTACAAGTGAAATGAAGCACAAGTCTGAACATTTTCCAATTCAAGTCAGCAACATTTTCCCTCATTTCATGAGAAAATGTGGCTTTTTTGTGCCATATTGCTTCTCTCCATTGACTTTTCCATCATGCCAAAGTTTAATATCGGATTCACAGTGAACATGCAGGTGACAAGTCCATTAATGCATCATACAGGCCTGCATACCTAAGGCTGTTCTCACAGTGGGCTCATTTTTTTAAGAAAAGGCGTTGTGGGCAACACTTCACATTCAAATTCCTTTAGGGTGAGGCCTCTCCCAGCAGGGGGTTCCTGCTAAAACAAGGAAACTGGGCTGGGCTTTGTGAACACAGCAGACAGATGGAAGGTGGAAAACCGTCCTTCCCTCAACAATATGGTCCCAGTGTTCCCAGGGCTGTCACCGATCCAGGTTTTCTTTCCATCATGCAAATTGGCAAGGGCGGCCTGGCTTCTAATCAGACAGGTGTCAGATGGGCACAGAGGCGATTGATTGGCTGATTCGCTGTGTTTCTTTTGGCCCTCTTTGGACCGTCGGTCCCCACCTCAGCACTGTGAGGGGATTTCCTCAAAGTCAATCCCATTAATATTCAACAAAGCCTCATTGCTTTCAGGGGGTTGTGTGTGTTCAATGGTCCAGTACCCTCTGGATGTTGAACGATGTAATCTGTGGAGTTATTGTCATGCCGTCCCCAGAGGATGCCTGAAATACCTTGAACATAGCACAATGAGCAGGTCAGGGAGAAAAAGTTTTGGCATATATCAATAGCTGGCAGGTTTATACCTCGATTATGTCTCTCCTGACTGGCCCATTGTGTATACTGCAGAATATGTGATGCTATACAGTCGATTCATAATATTAATGGTTGTAGATAAAGAAGAGATAAGAAACACACATGAGAGTAGAATACATTTTTAGCAGGTGTATTCCCAATGGAAAACAACTACTGACAATAAGGGAGGGGAAAGGAAGCTTAAACCATAATAGAGTTAGTACCATGATCTACCCACTGAGTTACACAGGGACTCTAAAGTACACACATAGCAAGCATAAAACGTATTCACATATGATATTTGAAGGTTTTTTTATCCAAAGCTTGCAGAAGCCTGATTATCTTCATTTCTACTGTGGCTAGCCTGTGTCTGATCTATGCAATAAGTGGTTTCCATGTTCTAATATTACAGTATGCAATAATAAGGCTATTAGTGAAATCTATAGTTATTTCTGTTTGAATAGAAAATATCTTTTGAAACAAAACTTTATTCAGTTTGACAGAGGTGATTTGAAGCTTTCATAATTAGCTTAGAGGCCTTTGAGTGGAAGCTCAAGCTCAGGTACACGGGACTGGTCAGCCAAATCCACCGGGCTGGGTGGAGAGCAAGGTGCCTCCCAGTGGAAGTTGGATGTAAGGGATTCATAGACCATTCTTTCACCTGAGCCATCAGTGATTTGGGCATTAAGAGAGAGAGGAAGAGGAGAGCCATCCGCAGTATCATCAATGCGGCAGAGAGGGCCTCAAGACATTGGTCAAAAGAGGAGAGCCATGGGGTCATAAGTAGTTAGCCATCTGGAAACAAGCTGGAGTCTGATAAGCTCTGGCTGGGTCACTTGGGGGAGGGTGTATGATATTGAAAGATCCAAACTACCCAATGATCCCAGGAGCATCACTGAAGATGCATGCAAGAGCATCAACAGATTTATGTATATAGAGCTGTCAATAGCCATGTTAATATCTTGAGTGATCACTAAAACACATGTATTCAAGTTGGCTCACTTTAGGCAAATGTTTCTCACCTTTGTGTAAAAATAATATTACTTGTGTTAAAAACAATAATCAAGTGAAACCAGACTAGAAAAATGCTCTATAAAAAGGAGTCAATTTACCATTCATATGAAATCTGATGCAAAGTCATGACAAGAGCGAAGGTCAAGGAGGTCAGATTGGGACAGGTTCACACCCTCATAATGTTTAGTTTTAACACTGCCAAAATGAAGGAGCAATGTTGATCTGTAAGAAAGGGTCTCAGATTTAGATATTATATGAACAAAGAAATCAGTTACTAGTTTTGATATATCACAGTTTTAACTGGTCATGCGAGGGTTGATATAGACTTCAGTGCAGGAAAAAATCACCTCTCCATCGATTCATTTTTCACCACCTCCTGAGTAACTGCCTCCCATGAATACGGATATGGTAAATGGACTTGTTCTTATATCAAGGTGATACAGAGGTTACACCGCAATCCTTATCGGGTATTTTTATTCCCCTTCAGAGGACAATCATAAGCAATCAGTCAGTCTAAGTCTGGCCATAGCTCATTTGGTTTGGTTTGTTGCAACATAGTTAAAATATTCAAGTAATTGCTAAGACAAATGTTATTTATCAAGTCAACAATCAGATTTCAGCCAAACTCAATTATCGTGGAAGTGACTATAGCTGCATTTCCATCCAGTTGTCAAGAACATTTCAAGCAACCTTTTTTAAAACTGCAAAAATCAAACCCAAAATGCATATTTCCATGAGATCCATTTAAGCAAATAAAATAAAGTGGTTTTCTAATAATCAAACCCAGCCAAAAGACCAATTAGCTCAGAGATAGAATGCACACTTTTGGAACTAACAAACCAAAGGCTGCAGGTTTGAACCTACCAAGGGGCATCAGGAAGGGCATCCGGCCTTAATCCCCCATGCCTGCCCTAAGATGGACTGGCAGCCTGTCCAGGGCATTTCTCTACTTTTTGCCCAATGGGCTTCAGCAGATCCATGATCCGACTTTTTTACTGTGAGACTTTATAACATAACTACTAAAAAGGCTTTGGTGGAAGCACAGCCTATGAAAACAAATCACGACATGGCCTTTTGTGCAGCATCTGTACTCCAGGGGGGAAAATTATGCTTTTGGCTCTGGGTTTCTTCTTTTCACTGACATCTGACTTCCAGCACTTGCATTTTGCTCTGAGTTGTTTCATTGCACTATTTCATCTTGACCGAAATTGTTTTCACTCTTTTTTTCCTGTTACCTACAGTGCTTTGTGAACTCAAGATCAACTTTACATTCAATTCACTGAGGGCCTGTGTAAGATGGGAGGGGAATAAAGTTAAATGAAGTGGGACAGAGTTGAATGGTTTCTCTCGTGGCACAATTCATTCTTTTAGGATCATTATGAGCACCACCTGTAGAGGTCCTATAATTTTGTAGGGAGCATGGATTACATAGTTGATATGTCCAGTTGTTTAATTTTATCCTCAAATTCATGAACTCCTTGTTTTGAGTTGGTGTAGCTAACTGTTTTCTGAAAGGTGCATTATGTGTATCTCTGTGCAACATGCCATAGGTTTTCATCCCATCAGATTAAAATAAATCTTTAAATTCCTGACTTCACCCAAGTTCTACAAGTGGGAGACATCATCAGTGTAATCCTAAAATATCCATGTCCCAGTCCCTTCGACTCTGTGGCGCTCAAAATCTCTCCCCCGGGGAGAAGCTCTATGTAATACCAGTACACAATCAGTTAGTGTATCCTTTTTGTCTTATTAGGGCATACTGAGAGGAAGAGAGAGAGAGAGAAAGAGAGAGAGAGCGAGAGAGAGAGAGTCACTCTACCTCATTCTCAGGGCTCGGCAGGTCCGTCCCAGTGGCAGAATGGACAGTTCCTGTGTTTGTGTGTGTTCCTGTCTCCTGCTGTCACCTCGAGGCTCGTCGCCATTGTTTCCTGCAGCGGGCGACCAGGGAGGGGGAGTCAGGGCAAACTTGTTCGGCCTTGCTGCCCGGTAAAGGGAAGGGAGGACAGGGTTAGAGAAGGGTGGACACCACCAATATCAGAGTGGTTTGTAATGTACCAAAAGAGAACAGCAGACATGTAGGCACACACACACACAAACAGCAATACCCCAACAAAGCACCTCTCTTCCGCTTATTTACAGACCTGGAGAAAAATACACAATCACTTCTATGCTTATTTACGATGGGTATCTGTGTGAGAGTGCATGAAGGAGTATACAGGGGGTGTGGGGGTTGTTTTGTGTTCTCTGCAGATTATTGATCCAGGTAAACAGACTTCAAGCAGGCTAGACAGGAATGGAAACTCACCCAGTTATCTATGAATTAAAATACTTAAATCTAGTTGATTTGATTTAACTCTACTGTCATCTTGCAATCAATTTAATACAGTGTTATCTTAATTTGGTATGGAAAATATTTCTAAAAATCCCATCATACTTAAATCTGGCCTATATTCTTTCTATAGCCTATAGTGTGCTTGACTGTGCA